>ML789368.1:65549-86190 GCA_009831015.1 Picea engelmannii | reverse complement strand
AATATATTAATTAAAAAAATAAAAAAAAAAACAAAATTCAAACAAACAAAACACACTCACACTCACACTTGCATGACAGAGAATTAGAGGGGAAATTCACACGATAGAGAAGAGGGGAAATGGGAAGGAGATAAATCCGATCCCTCTCACAAAGAGCTAGGGCAAGAGGAGGCCAAGACATAGAAGGAGTTGGGAAAGAGAAATCCGAGCTATAGCGACAGAGAAGGAGGCCAAGCACAGAAAAACCCGAGCGACAAATACATAGAAGGAGGTCACCACGCATTCCGTCGTCGAAAATGGTAATTTCGTGGGCTTTGTCCCCAAACTTAGAAGACTCCAATCGCGTTAGGGTTAGGGCTTTGTCCTTGATGATAAGTGATTCTCATATTAAATTCGAGGGATTCGAAGGTAACTACGTGTTCTACATTTTTCATCATATTTAACTTATGAAACAAAATTTCCCTGGAAAATAAGTTTCAAATTAGGAGCAATATGAAGTATTGTATATTGGGCCTTTAATAGTCATTAAACTTGGTGGCCATGGAATAACCATACAATGAATTATAACTAAAGAACATGAAAACAATAAATTTAGAGGAAAAAGGAAAATAGGTGGAATCCATTGGCTTCACATTATTGATCTCTGCATTTGTGGTTGTCAGATTGAAACCATGTTTGTGACTAGAGGATTGAATCCCAATACGTAATTTTAGAAATGCTAGTTTGAAAAAAATTTGATGTAGTTTGTAATTTGGAAAAATAAATGATTAAATGTTGAATGTAGTTAAAAATATCAGTGCATAGTGCAATATCAATGGCAATAGTATGTGATGAAAAATGGGTTCATGTTGAAGCTCCTTAGTCCAAAGAACCTTGATTCACTTATATTTGTGAGGGAGGAAGAAATCTTGGCCCTTGCACAAAATTTCAAGAAGTGGTGTGCATTAAGGGAAGTAACAAATGTGAGCAAATTGGTCTCAACATTTTCCATGGATATCATTTGTAGGATGACCTTTGGCAAGAAGAGACTTAATGCTCCATGTTCATTTGAAACTTGATTGGATCCACTTGTTTCTTCCTACCTTCTTATAATGGTATAATAAGACAATAAGTTGTAGACAAGGCTCCATTTGGATATGTAAAAGCTTTCCAAAATATAAGTAATAAATGGTTGGCCATCATTAAATAAACATAGAAAAAATTCCCTTTATATAGACCTAGTAAGGGAATATCATATCATCAACACATAAAGGAATCTTGTTATTAAGGGTTTGATTGGTTGGTCAAGTAGGAGTGGTTATATTCCCCCATCAAGGTTTAATCCTCTCTAAGCATAGTGACTTGTTTAGGCCCTTCATTAAGGGGGGGTCCAATAAGTCGTATTTTGATTGAAAGGCCCTACTGAAGTAGAATTTATCACATTAACACAACCTTACACATTGGAAATACTTGGACAATCATAATATCATAGGGAGAATGCGCAAGTCCATTATATGTGCACATGGGTCATCACCTATTGACACAATATGTTAAACCCATACCTTCAAATTACCCCATGACTACCATAAGAGATTAGGTGAAGCCATTGAGATTGGATCCTTATCCAAGCTCTCTCTCTCTCTCTCTCAGGAGTAGTAGGATGATGGAGGAGGGATGTAAACTATGGAGGAGGATACTGAAGACATCTAGTTGGTTGATTATTCATACGATCCCAAGGAGGTGGTCCAAATTTTTTAGTATACAAGTTCAATTACCAAGGGTTGGGCTACGAGGAGATTAAAACTTGTCAATTTTTGAAGGGGGGAATCCCAGAGTTTCATTTTTGATAGCCATAAAACCTTTGGGTTTGAAGAATTTTGTGGATTCCATTGGCATGGATGGGACATGCAAGAGAACATCAGGGGCACTGAAAGTATTGGTATTGATGTAAGTATCAATACTACATATGACTAAATTTGCCATGGTTTTTCGTTTCTATTGCCACACATATCCGTCGCACTTTCCACAAAGGAAAACAATTTTTTTTGTGGTTGGAAAGATATAGACGCCCATCTTGCCAACTCTCCTTGCATTGCGTTTGGGAGCCCATCTTGCCAACTCGCCTTGCGTTGCGCTCGGGCGCCCATCTTGCCAACTCGCCTCTCATTGTGTTTGGGTGCCCTGCCTTGTTTTCTCAATGAATCCTCTTGTGGGCGCCCGTATTTCCAAATCTCCTTGACTTTGCACGCCCAACTTTCCGACTCGCCTTGCCTTTGCACACCCATATTTCCAACTCGCCCTTCCTTGCCTTCTGGAAACCCCAATTTTTTTCCCACATGAGTTGTATCGCTAGCCCTTCCACATTATATTTCGATAATTCTATGTTTCTAGTGGTTGTTCAGGTCATAATAAGTTGTAGAGAAGGCTCCATTTGGATATGTAAAAACTTTCTAAAATATAAGTAATAAATGGTTGGCCATCATTAAAGAAACATCGAAACAATTCCCTTTATATAGACCTAGTAAGGGCATATCATATTATCAACACATAAAGGACTCTTGTTATTAAGGGTTTGATTGGTTGGTCAAGTAGGAGTGGTTATATTCCCCCATGAAGGTTTAATCCCTCCTAAGCATAGTGACTTGTTTAGGCCCTTCATTAAGGGGGGTCCAATAAGTCATATTTTGATTGATAGGCACTACTGAAGTAGCATTTATCATATTAACACAACCTTACACCTTGGAAATACTTGGACAATCATAATATCATAGGGAGAATGCCCGATTCCATTATATGTTCACATGGGTCATCACCTATTAACACAATATGTTAAACCTCTACCTTCAAATTCCCCCATGAATACCATAAGAGATCGGCTGAATCCATTGAGAATGGATCCTTATCCAACCTCTCTCTCTCTCAGGGTTTTGTTGGTTGGGCTCTCCTTTTGCCAACATGGCTTGCCTTTGGGTGCTCCTCTTGCGAACTTTATGCAACTTTCTACAACATGTAACTTATGCAACAATGCAACTTATGCAACTATGCAACTATGGAACTTATGCAACTTATGCAACTATGCAATTTATGCAACTTATGAAACTTTATGCAACATGATATGCAACTTATGCAACTTATGCAACTTTATGAAACTATGCAACTTATGCAACTATGCAACTTTATGCAACTTATGCAACTTTATGCAACATGCAACTTATGCAACTTATGCAACTTTATGCAACATGCAACTAATGCAACAATGCAACTTATGCAACTATGCAACTATATGCAACTTATGCAACTATATGCAACTTTATGCAACAATGCAACTATATGCAACTTATGCAACTATATGCAACTATATGAAACTTTATGCAACAATGAAACTTATGCAACTATATGAAACTATGCAACTTATGCAACTATGCAACTATATGCAACTATATGCAACTTATGCAACTATGCAACTATATGCAACTGTGCAACTATATGCAACTTATGCAACTATATGCAATTGTGCAACTATATGCAACTATAAAAGGGAAGAATCACACCCCAAAGCATACCAAGATAACAATAATGGGATGGCAAGTATGATATGAATCAAGTAAACAAGGACCCTAATAAGTTTGTTACATACAATAGAATCAAGTATATTCTCCAAGCAAAACATGGGTTCCCTAAATATTTTCTCACTAACTTATCTTCTCATTTTTTCGAGTGTTGAAACCACAAACTTATATTTGCACGATAACTTATATTCTTGTTTTAACGAGTGTAGGTACCACCAAATAGGTATCTGTTGGATCTATCTTCCTTGAGTGATGATCAAGATATACTAAGAGAGGTTGAAAGTGCGATGTGTTGTACTAGATCTACCGATTCTAGATCAACTAGATCTGAAAAGGTAAGGAAAATATTTTGTATACACATGCAATTTTTTATTGCCAACGGAGGGTCATGTAATTATGATGCTGAGAGCATAGGTGACATTGAGTTTCCCTTGAGGTATAGACATCTAGTGCAACGATGGGCACCTAAGGAGCTACCTGAAGTGGACACCAACTTCTTCATCAGTGGGAGGATGTATTGCATTTCATTGCTCCTTCGTCCTTACATGGATTGGGGTTATTTTCCATGGATGAAATAAAGGTCAGAGATGGTATTGTAACTGAATTGATGGAGTATGTCAGACCATTATACAAATACAGTCACTGGTTGATGTTGGTCTGATATACGCGAAGTATGCGAAGATACGGAGTTGCCGCAAATTATATACAACTAGTAGATAACAATCAAAATAAAGGGGCAACTATGTATATTGATGGAAGACAAAAATCTACTGGAAACATTGTGGGCTTTATAAATAGTACACGACCAGTGGCAACAACTAAGAAACCAAATTGCATATTTGAGGGACGTGAAGGAAATCATATATTTGTATGTGCAACAAAACCAATAGTTCCAGGTGAAGGGTTGTTGATCGATTACAACTTAAATTGAATAGATGGAGGGGGTGCGGCTATGGGGGTAAATATCTTACATACCATTCAACTCAACCTTTGATCAATCATTGTTATAATTTATCACTGCAATATTTCAATTTTTTACTGCATATATTTCATTATTCATTATTTATTTTCTGATATTACATCATTATTTCATTTTTTTAATGTTACAATTACTTTCATAGATCTTGTTGATTAATTTATTGTGTCAACATCTGTCCAGGGTGACTGTGAGAAATCACACGCTACATCTGTCCAGGGTGACTATGGAAATGCACCCGTTGTGCCTCAGCAGGTAAATGTTAAATATAGTAACAACTTATGACTACAACAACTAAATTTCTGAATTTTCATTATTTATTTTCTGATATTACTGCAATATTTCATTTTTTTACTGCTACAGGTGAATTTCATAACTTTTGTTGATTGATTTATTGTGTCAACTTCTGTCCAGGGTGACCGTGGAAAATCACCCACTACATCTGTCCAGGGTGACTGTGGAAATGCACCCGCTGTGCCTCAACAGGTAAATGTTAAATATAGTAAAAACTTGTGACTACAACAACTAAATTTTCTGAAATTTCATTATTTATTTTGTGATATTACTGCAATATTTCATTTTTTTAATGTTACAGGTGAATTTCATAACTTTTGTTGATTGATTTATTGTGTCAACTTCTGTCCAGGGTGACCGTGGAAAATCATCGTCTACATCTGTCCAGGGTGACCATGGAAATGCACCCGTTGTGTCTCGGCAGGTAAATGTTAAATATAGTAACAACTTATGACTACAACAACTAAATTTATGAAATTTCATTTTTTTTTTTTTTTCTGATATTACTGCAATATTTCATTTTTTTAATGTTACAGGTGAATTTAATAAGTTTTATTGATTGATTTATTGTGTCAACTTCTGTCCAGGGTGACTGTGGAAAATCACCCGCCTCATCTATCTAGGGTGACCGTGGAAAGGAACCCGCTGTGCCTTAGTAGGTAAATGTTAAATACAGTAATAACTTATGACTACAATAACTAAATTTCTCAAATGTTAAAGTTCATCTCATTAATTTTATTCATCAATGCATTATGGCATGGTCAACGTGGGAAGGCACCCACTAAGGATCTTGATGAGGATGAAATATTTTATTCCACCGACCTAATAGAAAATGTCGCGAAGGCCTTGAAGAAGGAAAACATATAATATTTAGCTTTGTTTCGCAAAAGACCCCTGACACAGGAGAACAAGGAAAGGATTGCAGAGCTACAAAATGTAATAACTAATTTTGGGGTAAGTGGCATCTTCACATATTTTTATCAGCTATGACAATTTCATATCCGTTTTATTGTTTTATATTTTCTATATGATCTGATAAAGTAAAGTTTTCCATTTGTAGGAGTTTTTAAACCATGTGCCCCGGGAACCTATCGATCTTGCAACTGCTATAGGTAGCAGTGATGCTCCAATGCAACAAAAAAGTTGACATAGAAAAGTACAAGTGAGTATTTTTGACCCTCCTGAGGTTCCCCTCGAATCCATTGATGAGATCAACGATGTTGACCGACATGACACACCGAAGCATTATGAGCCGAAGCCTGGGACTCCACATGACTTCGGAGAGGAACATACTGTAGATGGAGAGGAAGCTATTCTACATGGAGCAGAAGGAATTAAAAGCATCGAATCACTAGATCTCACCTTTTTGGTGGATGACGCATGTGTTCTGATCAAGATTCAGAAGATTGCAGGTATTTGTTAATTAATTAATTCATTTTTATCATGAAATTGAAATGGACATTTGTTGAGATTATTATAAATTAATGGATAACACGTTTCTGCAGGAAACAATGTTTTCTATAGAAACTTGAATGACAAAGCATTGGAGTTGTTTGGCCCCACCATTCACACATGGTGGAATGGCCAATATAGCAAAAACAAAGATGAATTGATAGAACACATGGTAAACTTGTTCGACAATACGTTCAACAAGAAAGTGGTTACAAAGTTAGCCGACAAGAATTTAAAATATACCAGGGCCCAATATAGGGAGAAATTGCAGTTATACCTCAAGCATGAGCGCCCTCCCATGGTTTCGGAGAAACAGTGGAAGGGCTTGATAGAGGATGCAAAGGAGAACTTGTTTAAAAAACAAGGAAGAAATCCATGAGTTGGTCAAGCAAGGTACAACACCTGTCATATTATTAGTGAAATATTCTCATTTATGTTTTTCTTTATTGTTTTAAGTAACAGTTCCGATATCTATTTTTTTTCAAAAATTCCATATATAGGCTACTTGACACCTCCAAAGCAACCAAGGCTAGAATGGAAAGGCACGGGCAACATAAACTAGGCTAGGGTGGCTATGGAAAACTAAAATCCTGAATCGTAAGAATTAAATGATTAACTGTGGTTAATATTTATTTAATAATAGCGAACAAATATCTGTTTTTGTTATTGGTAATTTTAATGGTGTTATGCATTGCCGTTAAATATGTTCGACACTACTACCACCGAGGAGGACCTAAATCTTGGTTACAAACATGGTTTTAAAAGTGTGATTGAATATAGGAAAAGATTGGGGCACACTCCAATCTCCCCAACCACGCAGGTAAATAAAATGAATAAGGAAACCGCAATAACATGCTTGTAAAGTCTCTTCATATTTTATTATATCACCCTTAACTAAGTATTTATGTTTGTTTTCAAGCAACAGTGCAACCACAATAGTGAATCTAGCAACATTCAACAGACACCACGTCATACAAGGGTGCACATGTCCAATGGTAGTGGGGAGCAGAGTACCCATTCAGATATGTATGCTTCAGAATTAGAAATATTTACTGTGATTGTAGATATTTATTTCCTGACTTATACTTATATATTATCTTCTTTAAATGGAAGAGCATGTAGCTCAGGAGGGTGAAATGCAAGAGGAACCAAGTGGACAAGAAATTGACGCACCAACTGTCACAGCTACACAGACAGGTAAAGAGAAATAGTGTAATGTTAATCAAAATAATGAATTAGTTATTTCAATTATATTTCAACATACCAATATGATAATTTTCGTTGTTGCAATTCACACCCCTGCACAGATGCCTCGACGCCCTTATTAGTGACGTACCAGAAGTATGGCACATGAGTGCATGGAAACACAAATAATAGAAGGACAGGGCACAATAAATACAATGTCAAAGATTGATTATGATACCCCAATTATCAATTTTATTAATGTAAAAAAAAATAAATCAAAGAAAAATTAGATGTATAAATTCATGACTTGTATTTGGATGTTTATCGATGTTTCTAGTATGAAAAATTGTTTATATGAATTACAACATTATGCTTCACTTTTTATATGTTCATATGTTTTGATGACTATCCTAGTTATGCATGAATGTCTATATGTTTTCTATATAAACAAAATCATTTGTTGGGTATGGGGAATTGAGAGTGAAGTGAGGGGGGGAGGGGCCATATGAGCTTCCACCTTCACATGGTTGGCCATGTTCAGTAGAGAATAACCTATTCTCGAAACAAAGAGAATATCATTAAGGTATGTGACCACTTACGTTTTTTCTAGTGTATTTTACATAACTAAATACCTGCTTATTTGCTTATATATTATTTACTCATATAAAGAATTTGTCTTTTATGATTCATGTAGGTCTTGGTGATGGAAATCCATCTCATGGACAACTCTTATCAAGTTGTATGGGATAATGGATCTGGTGAAAGGACAATGATAAGGTAAGGGTTTTGACATGTTTTTTAAAGTAGGATTTATACTAGTAAAAGTTCACAATCCTCTAGAAAGGATAGAATTACATTTTTGGTAGACAAGCATCAATTTTTTTTAACAAACTATGAATCATAGATTGTGGGAAAAACCTTTTTTTGTATTCTTACATTGACCAATACAACTATAACAATTTTATATTACAAAATATTAACCACACACACACACACACACATGAACCCTAAGTAAACAAATGAGAGAAGAGAAAGGGAGAATATGTATTGATAGGAGTTAATGAAGATAATAATATGAATAATGGAGTGGAGAGTGCACTCTATCCTAGTTGAATGATACTTGCATCCAACATGTCTCGTGCCATATTTTCAATCTCTCTCGTTTGATCATAATGGTATCTATAGGGCCTTATGTTGGCAGAGATACTACATAGTGTAAGTTTAATGGCATGTTCAGAGATCTCATGAAAAAGGAAACCTTGTGGGAATTTCCTGAAACACCATGTCATGCTTATTGAAGTTATGTTTATCTCTAAAGGAACATTTCCTACTTTAAGTTGGGCTTCTATTCAATGAATATTAACAATAACTCCATTAACATGTTTTGAGGAGCTTCTCCATTTTATGTGAGCTAATCACTTGAATGGGTAGAGCCTTTAGGCCATTAATTCCACATGGTTCATGGACATTGTACCCAATGATTTAAGCCATGGAATCCCCAAAACCACCCTTTCAATAACAATGGTGTAAATGGAAATTGATAATTTGTAATCTACTTCGTTTAATGTTGTGACATTTTCCTCCATTTACAATCACCACTTGAAAGTTTATAAATGGGTGTGTAACACAATTCAATTTGTATACCATATTTTTGTTAATGAAGGTGTGGGTACTACCTAAGTCGATAAGGACTATGACATTTTGGTTTTTGATGTATCCTACAATTTTAACGGTTTTAGGCATGTTGATATCTTCCAAGGAATTCATCAATATGGTGTAAAATTTTCCTTCATTATTTAATGAGCACTCAAACTATTCTCACAGATCCTATTGAGGTTCCTTGTCATCCTTGTCATTATTCTTGAGGTGAATAGTATTTATTTGGAACATTTTTTCCACCAATACCATTTTTTATTACACCCAAAGAAAAATCCCTTAGCTCGTATCTCTTACATTGCCTTTATCATGATTATGGTGTGCTTATGCATTTTTGTGTTATTTAGAATATATCTATCATTACTTCAGGCCATGGATCCTATGAGAGAATTATGTTTATATACATTATTAGATTCAATATAACAAGCTAACTTGATGGATTTGACCATAATAGTTGGGACCTATATTGTAATTTAAATGTTGGGTTACATCATTTAAGCCATGAAAGTAAAGGCCCTGTTAGAATCTACATATGCACCTTTGTTTTTTAGGCACTAACTATTGCAAAAGTTGTAGATCCAAAGGTTTTTATTCTATAACATTGCATGAGAATGATGGGGTCCATTAAACCTTGATTTTTTCGAGGTTTATGTTCATTAAAAGTTTAAGTTCTCTATTGTTCCTTACTTCTAAATTAAATGGATATTTGTTGGACGATAAAGACATCATCACATAATATTTTTGTTGAGAGTGAAATGAAAGTATGGGTATGCACTCTTAAAGTATTCATTCTCCTGTCAAACCCATCTAGCATCCACGAGGATGATATTGAATATGGATGACCTAACCTATCGTTGTCAATAAGCCTAGCAAGTGTATGAGCTAGCTAATTGTATGAGGTTTGTACCTATTGGTTGGTTGTCATTTTGTCATGTATGAGCTAGCTACTTGTCTGAGGTCTGTACCTATTGGTTGGCAGGAAGTCCAATGCATATGGGTTACAACTCTAAGCCCCTTTTATATTACTAATGCCTATTGTCATTCGTGAAGCCTAGCATGCCAGCTACATACCTACCATTGAAGGGAAAATAACTTATTAAAACTCATATCTTATTTCTCCCTTTCATGTCATGAGTTTCTTATTGACTTGTTGGCTAGAAAAACCAACAAAAATCTTTTGAAGCTCAAAAGGGTCACAAATTGGAGCCTAAAAGGATCATCCAACAATCTCTTTCCATATGCCAAATCCTCAGTTCCAATCATATCAGAGAAATATTTTTATCCCTACAAACCCATAATGGATTTCACCCTTTGTAATATCCTAACTTCAAAAATCTTCCCACAATCCCAACACCTTAAGATAAATTGTATTTCGTATATTTCTTAGGTTCATATATATTAGACTATTTCTCTCTTTATGTTTCCCCGAAATTCCTTAATCATCCTACATACCTAGCACTTAGTTCTTAATTATATTTTATATTATTTTTAGGTCCATTAAGTTAGGAGGATTTGGTTTTCTATGTGCCCTAGTACAAAATCCACCTATATACTTGACTCATGACATTATATTTATTCCATATAATTTTGGGTCCATCAAGATAAATGAGTAAATTAAGCATCACAACTCCCCATGCTCTCATTCCCCAAATTGTCAAGAGTCCTTACACGTGGTTGAAGGGAATAAGATGTGATTTGTGTAAAGGGGAACATGTAAATGTTCCACATTGTAGGGAATTTGTTTTTCAACAAGAATCAAATCCTTCTATGGGTACCTAGTACACAAGACAAATGGAGAAGAAATGGAGGCTGTTTTATTGATTTGGTTTACTCATCATGATGCATTTGAATTGAGATCCTTGGAGGGCGTATTCATTGTCTTTGCAGGACCTTGTTTGGTGGACATATTTGGAAGAACAAGTCTAGCTTGGGATTCCTTGGGGCTTGAATCCCACAGGTTGGATACCTGGGCCCACACACCAGATGATGATGACATGCCTTTGGAGGCCTAAGAGACACCTTGGAGGATCTCACCTATCCCCTACAATCCAAACAAGTTTCCTTTGGAGGCCAAAATGTCACCTTTGAGGGCTTGATGTCACCCTAGGGCTAGGGTTTGGTGGTGATTGAATACACTTGGCCTTTGGAGGCCTAGCACACTCATATCCAACTCAACGAATTGACCTCTTGGAGGGATATGTGTGGCAATAACAATATATATTGGAGGAGTTAACTTGTTCAAGCTTGCTCCCTTCATTTTATGCACCTTGATATAGTGTGGAGGAGTTAACTTGTTCCCTTCACAAGCTTTATTTTAGTCTAAGCACCTATTGACCTAGAGTGGTGCACTGCTTAAGTGTAGAATCTTCAAGTTGATCACCCCAAATTCATTCCACTATCAGGAGGGAAGAGGGGTGTTCCACAACAACCCTAGTTCAATCAAGAGGCCATTGCACATTAACAATAAATTTGGTTTTCTAAGGAATTTTTTTTTGTTGTGTCTATCAACTATAAGCTTTTTCTATCCAATAGATAACCCATTGTCATAGTACACCATGCTCAATAAAAGACTCACAATATTTTTAGCTCATCCACTCTTTTGATTGCTTATTAGATTCACAATATTTGACTTGCAAGTTTTGTTGAGATTATGTAAGCAATTTTCCTTTTCAACTTATGAGCATAAAACCCCAAGTCTAAGAATGGATCAACAAATATTTTAGCCTCTAAAAATATTCCCATGTCCAAAAAGCATTCACATACTTCTACAAAGATAACTATGCTTTTTACCATTCATTTTAGAAGTGTTATTTATTGATAATCATGTATTGTTTTCCCTTGAGAAAGCATGTACTGCACATTCATCCATGTTGCATGGGGTGGATCATGTAGAGACCTTCCAATTACCATAAGAACAAGTAGTATCCCTTTGCGTTCTACTATTGCCTATAATGGAATTGTTTCTAATTTGTAGCATTTGATTTAATGAAGGAACAAGTAACTCTTTGACTATGTTTTAATTTGATGTTTTTGTAATGGATTTATGATTAAATGCACAAAATCATAAAATGGACATAGCATTTGGCTCTCTCAAAAATGATAAGCCAAACTAGCTCTTTGTTGTAGTTGTGTATGTGCATCTTCATTGTCTTGAAAATTAGGTCTATGTCATCCAATCTTGTCCCACAATGTCTCCAAAATTCCCTTGAGGAAGGAGACCATGTTATTAACCTCTTGCTACTGGTGATAAAGTTCGAAAATAATTGAATATCTAATTAACTTAATTTGTAGATTGTCTTTTTTTTTGAGTTTCAACAAGTAATGAAAATTGTCAAAAATAATGATAGTATTCATGTCCAAAAATATATTATGGATCTACAACATCGAAAAATTAAATCATAAGTGCCAGATGCCTTTGAATTAAGTCGTAAGTTCCATATGCCTTCTCACACTTTCCTAGGTTTATTGGCTTCTCAATGTCATGCTTCCCTAAGTCTATCTCGCTTCAAGGTTCCTTCACTTTGCATTGTTTATAGTACGTTGTAACATGTGTTTTAGGAAAGAAAAGCATTGATGACCTTACAATGACACATTGTGTCAATCCATATTTGCAAGGAACATGAATCGAGAGATTTTCAATTTTGCTTCAACTTATAAAATCAACCGTTCACATGTCATTGTGTGTCACTAGATAGAAGTATCATGCTACTTCATCAAGCTTTCTTGAACTTGTTGCTTGATAAATTTTAATGGTTTGAACTTTAGATATAGGTGCATTGTACTTTTAGTATTTATGCCCTTGTATTATTACTACATGACCATTACCTAGATTTTGAACCTTTTGGACATTGTTGCAACTCTCGCTCCAATACTAGTGCAATCAAATTGGTTGATTGTAACATATATGGGTTCTACCTATGTGCCCATGTCTCTATGTGCCCATGTCTCAATAGCTTGATAAGAAAACATATATTAGGCCCATGAATTATCTCCTAACCTTGGCATTATAGAAATAAGGGTTATCTTTGATCAATAATTGTTCCTTTTCTTTGTAGGACAACTGATCGACATAACCTGAAACTATCTATATTCAAGATGGATGAACAAATTTGCCACGGTTCTTTGAATGGACGACGAGAAAGTTGGTAGGTGTAAGAATTTGGAGTTGATATTCTTCCACACCCACTTCAAAATCAACTTGGAAAATTCAAATGGATGGTGAGAACGTTGGTAGGTGTGAGAATTTGGAGTTGAGATGCGCCCACACCCACTTCAAAATCGACATGGAAAATTGGGCATTGTCTAACTGTTCTACGAATTTTTTTTTTTGGCTAGAATCCGGCGACATAAATATTCACAAAATCAATATTTTTTGTTGTTTAAAGTCCATTTCTGAATACAAAAATGCAGAAACTTAATGATGCTCTCATTGATTCTCCAGTGATAGTTAAATACACAAAACTTGATAATAATCTTGAGATTGCCTATTTAATGTTGGAAAATGAGATAGAAGATGCCCTCATATAGGACCGTGTTTCAAAATCATAACCGAAATTTCTTTATCCACACACAAGGATGTGACATGAGATTTCTTAGAAAGTAGGGGAAAACTATCAATTTGTTTTTTTAAAAACCTACAGAAGGCATGGCAATAGCGACAATAAGATCATCACAAGTATGGCATCTACGTTGCAAGCTATTGATAGGTGTTTTTACTCTGCCATGCTTGTTCGTCGCTACTTGCCATGCTTTAACCGTTGCAAGTATCGCATATGTGTCGCAAGTTAGTGGTGGGGTTTTACAAGTACACACTTTTTTCGTCGTTATTGCCATGCTTTTTCGTCACTATTGCCACGATGTCCATTGGAAAAAAGTATGTCTCCTTTTAAGATGGTGACACGTGGTGGTATGATTTCATCACTATTTCCACGAAAAATGAATGCATGGATATAGTGATGAAAAAAGTACCACGAAAAAAATTGTTTGCCTTTTTGGAAAGTGCAACATATATGTGTGGCAATAGCAACGAAAAACCGTGGAAAATTTGGTCATATGTAGTAGTGTGGGCTTACCATGTTGCAACAAGATTGCTCCCATGGAATAATTACTTGCATCTATTTGTATCTCAAATGGATGTCTCAAATCAGGAAGTGAAAGAATTGTAGCTGAACTAATATTATCCTTAAATGCATCAAAAGATTTTTGTTGCTTGTGTCCCCATTGGAAAACTTGCTTTATGCTTGTCACGACATGTAATGGAGTTGCAATTGAAGAGCAGTTAACAATAAAATTTCTCCAATATTGGGCTGCTCCCAAAAATCTTCTTACCTCTGTTACATTGTTGGGCTTGGGCAAATCCAAAATGACTTTGGCCTTTGAAGGATCTATTTTCAGTTCTCCTCCTCCAACAATATGTCCCAAATAAACAAGTTAGGTCTTTCCAAACTCACATTTAGACATCTTTAAAAACAAATTTTCTTTTTTCAAGACATATACAATTTTCTTTACATGCCTAACATGATCTTCACGAGATTTTCTAAATATCAATATGTCATCCATGTAGAAAATTACACAATCATCAAGAAAAGCCCTTAAAACATCATTCATAACTCTCATGAATGTTGGAGGAGCATTACAAAGCCCAAATGTCATAACCATCCATTTAAACAAACCTTGCTTTGTTTTGAAAGCTATCTTCCATGTGTCTCCTTCAACAATCCTAATCTGATGATATCCACTTCTCAAATCTAATTTAGTAAAATACTTAGCATTTTTCAATTGATCAAGAAAATCATCAATTTTAGGAAGAGGGTAACGATTCTTTACCGTAATCTTGTTCAAGGCTCTAAAATCTACACACATGTGCCATGTACCATCTTTCTTTGGTACTAAAACAATTGGTGACCTGTATGGCGATGTGCTTGGCATGATAACCCATTTGTCAAGCAACTCTTGGATTTGTTTTTTAATTTCAACATTCTCCATGACTGACATCCTATACATACCAATATTTGGAAGAGGACAATCTTGCTGCAATTGAATCTCATGTTGGATACCTCTTTTAGGAGGCAAGCCTTTTGGTTCCTGAAACATCTCACCATATTCGTTAACAACCTCATATAAATCAGATTTTAACTTTGCATCGCAACCTTGGAAATCTTCTTTTTCACCATTGTCTTTGGGTTTGATCATCAAGAGTAAAAAGTTCTTACTAGCATTGACTAATCTCTTCATTTTTCCATCATTTACAAGTGACAAATTCAACTTCTTTGTATGTGCTCTAACAATGTACTCAAATCCATTTTTAAACAAATGATATTTGTTCTCATGACGATGAAAGATGGCTCTCCTATCATATAAATATGGGATTCCCAATGCAATACCACAAATATCCAATGGAATAACATCAAGCTCTACCTCATCTATAAATTTTGTAGTGATGGCAAATATAAGTTTACATATTCTTGTCACATGCAATTTGGCATTGTCACATATCCAACCTAGAGGATATGGTTTAGGATGAGGAGTAGTTTCCAAATGCAATTTCTTGACAGTGTCTTCAGAAATGAGGTTTGCTTGAGAACCAATATCAAATAGAGTATCTATCTTGGTATGCTTTGAAATTACCCTTATGTGGAAAAGTTCTATTCTTTATTTTTCATGTTGAGTTTAATTGAGGCTACTACTTGAAGAATTAGTACTGTAAATAGAGTCCTTACCTTGAAAAATCATGGCTGTGATTTTTGTTTCATCTCCTGAATCTGATCCTAAACCATGTTGCATAGTTGCAACAGTCTTTGGTTTCCCTTTGTTGCTGAACTTTTTGGGTCTCTTTTCAGGATGACGTTTCCAACAATGGTCTTCATCATGGACATCTTTTGAAAAATGTTTACATGATAATTTTTCTCTCTCTTTCCTGACTGAAGCATTCTTTCTTCCTTTTCCTTTGAATTTCCCCTTTCCTTTGTCTCCATTATAAAATGGCTTCTTTCTGCCCTCTTAAGGATCATTCCTCCCTCTTGTCTCTAAATGAGTTGCATGTACACAAACTTCATCTAGATTTGTAGGGTTAAACATAAGTATTGTGTGTCTCAAGTATCTATGCAATCCTCCAATGTATTTGAGTAAAGTTTCTTGAGAAGATGGAGGTGAAGGAGGTGGAGTATCACCATTTCCTCCATTCCCTTTTGGAGTTTTGTCACCACTATATTCATTACCTCTTGGAGAAATTGAGCTTTCACCTTGAAACCTTGCATTCCTTTCTTCAAATAGAACTTTCACCATTTATGTCATATCATAAAAGACTTTTTTGAAAGTTTCATCTTCTGAAGTAGGAATTTCATAACTCTCCTCGTGAGCCATACTTGGTGAATGCCTCCTTGAAGCTTTAGGTGAATGTATTTTTCTCCTTCTTGAAAGTTGAGAAATTGGCTCTACAAGTTTCCCTTCTCCTCTTGTGAGATTCAACCTTGTAAGCATCATAAAACAAAACACTTGCAAACAATCAAACCTTCAAAACCCTTTGCTCTGATACCAAATTGATGTGAAAATGAAAAAGGTTTATGTATACAAATTTGCAAGTAGAATATGTAAGTGTCTTGGGAAATTGGATCAAGTTGCAAGAACATAAACTTAATGAATTTTTTTATACTTGAAATGAACAACATAAACAATCATAAACAACCATAATAATAAACACATAACACAACAAAATGATAAAGGAGTTCACCCCTCTCTTGGGATACATCTCTTGGTCCAACTTCCCATGGACAATTTTCATTATATGATCAAAGTGTTAAAATTAGTGCTTTAAAATGCTTATAATGCAAAATAGATGGCTCCAATGGCTCTAGAATGTCCAAAAACCCCTAGATGGGCTCTTCTTGCACTCAGTTTGGCCAAAAATTGAGAAAAATACACTTCATGGAAGTTTTTCCCAATAACTTGTTGTCTCTGCTCGCCAAAACACACCTCTGTGTGAATGAACCCATCTCTGTGTGTTTTCCCATGACTAAACCTGGCAGGCGCACCATTATGACATTTGGGCAAAATTGTCGCACCGTTAGGGAGGATAAGAACTTTTCCCAACGGAGGTTATGGTCGTGTGGCCTCATGTGGCCAAGCACTGACCTATTTTCCTGTACCCGTTGGCTTGACCGTTGGAAACCCCGTGCTCTGGTCGTATGGAAATGGTTTAGAGTCTTGTGATTGAGGCCTGGGGCTAAACCATGACTCTTTTTCTACCCGATGTAACCTTTATTCAACTTTAAATAAAAGTTTAGAACTATAGGGTTAAGTAATTCTTGTAGGCGGGCTGGTATCCCAACCTATGCCAACAAATTGCTGATGTCCGAAGGTCACAGGTTCGACCCCAGCGGAGCCCATACCAAACTTTTAAATGTCAACAAGGCGGTGCCATGTGGTGACCTATGGTTAGGCCACGTGGTACCCTTTCATTCGCCTTCAAACATGCCACATGTGAAGCGTGGATTGGTCCATGTAACCCTACCAAATCATCTTTCCATGTCAACACACTTTGCCACATGTCCAGTCCATGTCATTGGTATGGTCGTACAATCTGCTACCACGTGGCCTGTACGAACTATACAGACTGTACAATAAACATTTTTTTTTCCTGTTTGGGAAAGTAAAAAAAACACGATATATCTCTCATACTAACTTCGTTTGATCCTGTTCAAGTTGCATTGGGATCATGAGGACAAGATCTACGCAATAAATCCATTTTCGAGCAATTTCAAGAACTTTTATTTTTGAGCATTTTTTTGATCCCCTGGATCAAAGAGTGTGTATTGTTTATGTAGCAATCATTGCTATGGTATGTTTTTCGATTTACACAATCATGTATAGTAATGCATATATACTCATTACACTTTATTTCTATGTTTATAGTTGGAACATGAAGAGGTGGAGAAAAATCAAGCTGATCAACAAACATTCAACCAAATAACACAGATACAATATTCCTTGCAAGTGATGAAGAAATGAGGGATGCAAGTAGCTTGAGCAACAACAACAACCCAAATGATGAATTATGATTAGTATAATTGAATGTTACAAGTTGCATATTTTGAAATGTTTGTCTATGAAAATAAAACATTTTGTTTAATGTGTACATATTGTCCTAATTGGATGATGAGTTGTTACCAATAATTGTAACAATTATTGACATTTTGATTATCATGAAATTTGATGTTGTCCCAATATGTATGATGAAGAATCGCTTATTCATATATAATAAAATGGGTTTCTTCTTATATAGTATTGTTTGTTTCCATAAAATGTTACATTGTTGACTAAATATATGGATGATTTGCATCGTTACAATGTATAGAGGTGTAATCAACTGATATTTTTGTATACCCACAACATGGATAAATTTAACAATGAAATGTATCAATGCATAGTGTTCAATTGAATGAAAAGATGTGGTTTGTACATGACGATCGATATCCACCTAGATATATAGTCTTAATGCATCCATGGGAGGATCTTGCCACCACTGTCCTGCAACCTAGATGACCATTAACATATGCATCCATGGAGCATCACATTGCCACTGTCCTACAACCCGTATGTCCATTAACATATGCATCCATGGAACATCACATTGCCACTATCCTACAACCTAGATCACAAAATGAAAGGGCCAAGGATATCTCCTGAGTGGATCACCTCCCAATACGTAGTCCCTCACATTTCAATTTTGAATTTTGAAGGCCCCATGCAACGTGCTCCATGAATTATTTTTTTTGCTTTTATGCAACAATTGGCATTCCCATTACTGCTTCTGTAAAAACTTCGAGCTTTAGATTCCCTCCACCAAAGGGTGTTCCTCCGCCAGCCTCTAGTTCTACAAATAGTAAATTGATGCGCCCTTATTACTCACTCTCTTTCTTACACACAATTAATTGCGATATAAGATATCGGGATCGAATTGGGCATACACAAACACATGAATTGCATTCAAGGTTTTGAAGTGGAAACCTAATAAAATGGAAGCTCCTGTTGAGTTTATCCCAGTGCTAACAAAGCATAAATTATCAAAAGAAGAAAAAATAGGAAAATAGGAGGAAAATAATAGTGGAATGATGAAGGTGAGTGAGTGCTTGTTTCTAAAGGATATCCCAGATACACTCACTCTCCTCATATGCATCCGACAAAAGCAAAATATGAAGTGCCTTTGCAGAAATGTAGAGAGATTATTGTCTATTGCCTCTTAGGGCACTGATCAATTCATGGATTGATTTTCCTTTTCATAACAAAGGGAGAAATTATGGAGTTTTCCAGTAAAATGAAGTCTGTGTTTACATGCCTCTGATCTTTTTAAAATAGTCCTATGATGATTATCATAATAAAAATAAATTTTTGTCAAAATGTTGTATTTAGAATTTGAGAAGGTATTAACAATAATGTTGAATAGATCTCTTTCTTGTAATTATTTCTAGATTTTTTTTTTTTAAGTTTTAAAGTGTGGAACTAAACAAATTTATGGTTAAAATATATATACATTCCCTCCTTTATTATTTAGGAAATTAAGGTGTCCATATATTTTAAACTCATTACTATTATTGATCCCAGATCTTTTCATCGAAGTGACTTATAAAGAATTGTATTAAATGAACATAAATTAAAGTGCACCATAAAGAAGGAAAATATGAAAATTGAAGAGACATAAGCATCAAATCTAAACAAAAAAACTTGATAATGGAGTTCATCCCTAGTGGACTACGTCTCTGGGTATTTCTCTCAAATGGGTAGGCCTTTCTATTAACTCACCAAAAGAATTTGGAAAAATACATAAGTATACCTCATTCTGGAATTAATCTGCAGAAACTTTGCTCAGATCAGAAAACAAACAAAACCATTGAATTCGTGGCATCGAATTACCCAAAAGTGACTATCTCCACGCCTCAATCCGACTCTGGCACTTCCAGGCCCTTGAGAAATCTTGTCTCGATTTTTGTGCCTACTACCTGCAATTAATTCTATGTATTGCATCTCGAAACTAATGCCCAACTGTACCATCGAGTGCCCTTCCTCCCATCTGTGGGAAGACTCAACATTTAAGTGAAATGTTGGGCAGAATAACCAACAGAGTCCGTTGGCCCATAGTTGGAAAATTCTATTGTAAGGCATTGGATAGGGGGAGGTCCTAGGGTCGAGTCTGTTGGTTGTGGAGCCTGATTATCTTCCTGATTCAGAGGTCCTTGCTTTCAGCCGTGTTTATACCCCATGAAGTATTTACACCCCAGAAGTATGTACACACTTCCACGTGGGGGAGTGCAGAGGGGGGGTACCCCCTCTGCGGGGTCCGGGGGGGTTATCCCCCCGACTGGGGGGTCTGGGGGCAAGCGGGCCCCCAGAGAAAAAAATTGCCTTGTAAAAGTATATTGTAATTTCATTGTAAATCTGGACCGTTCATTATAAGGTCGCAGATCTAACGGTAGAGATTATGTTAGGGTTTTTTGCCCTAGAAGGCAACCCTCTTTTATGAGGGAAATGTATTGCA
>ML789368.1:49730-60555 GCA_009831015.1 Picea engelmannii | reverse complement strand
TGTAGTTTGGCCGCCATATTTAGCGGGCCCCTTTTTTATTTTTGAAAATTTAGTTTTGGGACCTCATTAGGCATTTTCCCACTGCCACATGGCAGCCCATGATTGGGCCATGTGGAAACCAACCATTGGCCCATGCCATCCACTTGCATAATCACCTGTCATGTCATCTTGCTGCATTATCCTACCACGTCCTGTACAGTCTTTGACATGGATGTATAAAATGCCACATGGCACTTCCTCATTGGTCCACAGATTGACCCGAAAATGTTGAAAACAAGTGACACGTGGAAACCTATGATTCTGCCACATCACCATGATGACATCATGCTGATGTCAGCATGACATGTGTCACCCTCTGCGTGTGCCACGTACACTATACATGTTTTGACATCATTTTCACTGATGCTGACATCAGCAATATGGATGTTGACTCATCCCTGCTGACTGGGCTAGGTTGACCAAAACTTTGACCGCAAATATATTTTGATCCGTAACTCCATTTGACGAGCCATTTATGTTGTTGGAAATCTTGCGATGCGCTCTTCACGGTGAAGCCAATTTCACTAAGGTTTTAGGACTTTGAATTTTTTTTCCCTTTCTCTATCTTCTGAGGCCATTCTAAGCTTCATGAGTTGCTTCTATGAATTCTGAGTTGTTCTTAGTCTTCTCTGGATCCTTTTTGGATCAATTATTACGAATAAATTAGTTCCTTATTGTTTTGACTGAGATCAAATGTAGCAACAAGCACAATGAAACCATTTCTCAGTTTATTCATTAAATTTTAAAATACGAAGGGGTTTGAAAAATAAAGCAATCTACTTTGTCACTTCTAAAACAAGATCCTATGGTATGCTTTGTTTTCATCACAAAAATATTAATAATTCTTATATATGAGACCTTATATCCCATTACAAAAAAATTACTTGTATCCATACTATGTTATGTTTAAAATTGTTGGTTGTGGAGCCTGATTATGTTCTTGATTCAGAGGTCTTTGTTTTTTAGCCCTATTTATACCCCATGAAGACTTTACACCCAGGAAGACTGTACACCCCTCCACGCAGGGGAGTGCATGGGGGACTTGCCCCTCCTGCGGGGTCCGGGGGCAAGTGGTCCCCCGAAGGAAGAATTTCCTTGTAAATGTATATTGTAATTTCATATAAATATGGATCATTCATTATAAGGTCACAGATCCGACGATAGAAGTTATGTTAGGGTTTTTTGTACCAAAAGGCAACCCTCTTTTATGAGATAAATGTATTGCGGCTATGTATCGTTGTGAATATTGTATTCTGAGTGAGGAGACTATGAGAGAAATAAGAGGAAGTTACAACGGGTGTGTTGTAGGTTGTATCCCTTCATTTGCTGGATAATAATAAAGGAAGGACCTACAAATTTCTCTAGTGGACGTAGGCCACACTGGGTGAACCACGAATAGCTGTGTCTCTATTGTATTGTGTATCTTCTGTGTTTTATTTCCACAATTGTTTTATTTTATTGCTCCGCGATATTGTTTTTCTAACAACTGGTATCATAGCGAAAGGTAACTAGCAGGAAAATAGGGTTTCTGGTTCGAGTGGGATCAATGATGGAAGATGGAAAGTTTAGGGTTGAGAAATTTAACGACCAAAACTACCAGTTATGGAAGATGCAGATGAAATATTATTTATATTAGAATGATCTATTCCTACCATTGGATGGAATAGCAAAGAAGCCGACGACCATGGAGGATGGAGAATGGAAAGTTCTTGATAGAAAGGCACTAGGAACGATATCGTTGAGCCTGGAAACGTCAGTGGCTTTCAATATTTTGAAATAAAAGACAACAGAGGAGCTGATGGATGCATTGGATAAACTGTATGAAAAACCCTTGGTGTCCAATAAGGTATTTTTGATAAAGATATTATTTAATATGAAGATGTCAAAAGGTGGGTCTGTTGCAGATAATTTAAATGGATTTAATAAGGTTACTAATTAGCTAAGTTCTGTAAAAGTGGACTTTGATGATGAGGTTAGGGATATTCTAATATTGTGCTCATTGCTAGAAACATGGAATGTCTTGGTCATGGTTTTAAGTAACTCTGTCTTTGGTTCAAACATTCTAAAATTTGATGATGTTGTTGGTGTTATCCTTAGTGAGGAAATGCGATGAAAAAGAACAGGTGAGACATCGGGTAATGCATTAAACATGGAGAACATGGGAAGACAAAAGGATAGAGGAAAGGGCTCAGGGAACCACATGAATTCTAGGAAGGGAAGATCCAAATCCAGACTGGGAAAAATAGAGTGTTGGAATTGTGGGAAGAAATGACATCTGAAGAAAGACTGTAGAGCTCCAAAGAAACAAAGAGATAGACAACAAGAGAAAAATTAGGAATAAAATGTAACAGGTGATGTGTTACAAGATGCTTTGATTCTTTTTGAGGATAATATTTTTGAGTCTTGGGTATTAGATTCAGGGGCTTCATTTCATGTCACACCCCATAGGAAACATTTTCTAGATTATGTTCAAGGTGATTTTGGACATGTTCATTTGGGTGATGATGCACCATGCAAAATTGTTGGAATGAGAAAGGTAAAAATAAAGTAAAGGAATGGAAACCAATGGTTGTTGAAAGAGGTAAGACATGTTCCAGATCTAAGAAAAAATATAATTTCAATAGGGAAGTTGTAAAGTGAAGGTTGTATATCCATATTTACAGATAAGGCGTGGAAGGTCACCAAAGGATCACCGATGATAGCAAAAGGAGAGAAGGTAGGCACATTGTATCTATGTACTGGTAATACTGACTCTTCTATATATTTAACTTCTACAGGATTGGATACAACATTGTGGCATCATACGCTTGGACACATGAGTGATAAGGGGATGCAGATACTTCACAAAAGATTTTTTTTCCAGATATTCAACAAATTGATTTGGATTTCTGTCAGCATTGTGTTTATGGAAAACATAAGAGAGTCATATTTGTCAGAGTCAGAAAAGAAAATAAGAGTGAAAGGTTAGAGCTTGTGCATACAGATGTATGGGTACCAGCTTAGGTATCATTTCTTGGTGGCTCTCATTATTATGTTACTTTTATTGATGATGCACCTAGAAAAACTTGGGTTTATTGCATTCGACAAAAATATGATGTTTTTGATACTTTTAAGAAATGGAAAGCTTTGGTTGAGAATGGGACATGAAAAAGGTTTAAGTGTCTCAGATCAGACAATGGAGGTGAATATTGCAGCAAGAAGTTTGATGATTACTACTCATACCAAGGGATTCATAGAGAGAAGACAATTCCAGGAACACAAAAAGAAAATGGTGTGTCAGAAAGGATGAACAAGATAATCATGGAGCGTGAAAGGAGTATGCGATTGCATGTTGTTCTGATCTTACAGTTTTGGGCAGATGTTGCAGATACTGTTTTTTAATTAATAAAGAGAGGACCTTCAAGATCTTTGGATGGTGGAATTACAGAGGAGGCATGGACATGTAAAAAGGTAAACTATTCTTTTTTGAAGACTTTCGGTTGTGAAGCATTTGTCCATATTGATAAAGAAAATAGAACAAAGCTTGAGGAAAAATCCAAGAAGTGTACCTTTATTGGATATGTTGTTAATGATTTTGGTTATTACTTATGGGATTATGAAAATCACAAAATCATTAGGATTAGAGATGCCATATTCAATGAGAAGGTCATGTACATAGATTAGTTGCAGGGAAAGATACAAGAAAAAGAAAAACCAGAATGCACAGTGCTTGATGAGATCACTGAAAAAGAAATTCCAAAGGTACCAGAAAATAAAAATGTACAACAACAGGAGAAACAGGTACCTCAAACTCCTACAAGTGTTGTTAGAAGATCAACCAGGTTAAGTACAACCCCTGAATGATACTATCCTTCATTGTATTATTTATTGTTGATTGATATTGTTGAACCAAAATGTTATGAAGAGGCAATGCATGTAGACACTAAAAAGAAGTGGGAGAAATGAATGAAAGAGGAAATGGATTTCCTAGTAAATAACCAGTCTTGGGGTTTGGTTCAGTTGCTTGAAGGAAAAAGAGCATTGCAAAATAAATGGGTTTACAAGTTGAAGGAAGAAGATGGAGGCAAAAAGCAGTACAAGGCTAGACTTGTTGTAAAGAGGTTTGAACAAAAGAAAGGTGTAGATTTTGATGAAATATTTTCTCTTGTTGTTAAAATGACTTCAATTAGGACCATTTTAAGTCTTGTGGTAGTAGAATATTTACATCTTAAACAATCAGATGTAAAAACAATTTTTCTCCATGGGGATTTGGAGGAAGATATTTATATGCACCAACCACAAGGGTATGAGGTCAAAGGGAAGGAAAATTTGGTATGCAGGTTGAAGAAGAGCTTGCATGGCCTAAAGTAAGCTCCAAGGCAGTGGTATTTGAAGTTTGATAGGTTTATGACATAACAGGGTTATAGTAGATGTCATTATGATCACCGTGTTTATTTTGAAAGTCTAGAAAATGGAAGCTATATTATCTTGCTATTGTATGTAGATGGCATGCTTGTTGCAGGGTATAATATGCCTGATATAAATTTTCTCAAGAAGAAATTATCTAATTCATTTGCAATGAAGGATTTGGGTGCTGCAAAGAAAATCCTTGGTATGATAATAACAAGAGACAAGAAAAATCACAAATTGACATTGTCTCAGGGTGAGTACATAGATAAGGTGTTGGAGAGGTTTAGAATGCAGAATGCCAAACCAGTTAGTACACCTTTGGCCAACCATTTCAAATTAACTAAGGAAATGTGTCCCAAGACACAGGAGGAGATAGAATACATTTCCAGGGTCCCTTATTCATCAGTAGTTGGTAGCTTGATATATGTGATGGTTTGCACAAGACTAGATATTGCACATGCAGTGGGAGTTGTGAGCAGGTATATGAACAATCTAGGTAAAGAACATTGGGAGGCAGTAAAGTGGATTCTCAGGTATTTGAGAGGTACTGCTACTCATGCATTATGTTTTAAAGGTTCAGACACTATTCTACAAGGATATGTTGATTCAGATATGGCAGGTGATAAACATAGCAAGAGGAGCACCACAGGGTATGTTTTTACTATAGGTGGAACAATAGTAAGTTGTATTTTTAAACCGCAAAAGGTTGTTTCATTTTCAATAACATAGGTAGAGTATGTTGTTTCTACACAGGCTAGTAAAGAGATTATTTGGTTACATAGGTTTATGGAGGAATCGTGAAAGAAGCAAGAGAATAGCAGGTTGTACTGTGACAACGAGAGTTCCATTCATCTTGCAAAGAACTCATCCTTCCATTTGAAGACTAAGCATGTACAACTAAGGTACCATTTCATACGATCCATTTTGGAAGATGAACATTTGAAGTTGGAAAAGATACACACTAGCCATAATCCCGCAGACATGTTAACAAAGGGAGTAACTAGGGAGAAACTGATTTCCTGCTTAGTTTTAGTTGGTCTTCAAGAATGAAGGTGAAGATGAGAAATTTTCCAGGTCCAAGAAGGATCATAGTCCAACAAATACAACAATGGTGGAGTTGTTGAGATCAGTCTCCAAGTGGGAGATTGTTGGTTGTGGAGCCTGATTATCTTCCTGATTTAGAGGCCTTTGTTTTTTAGCTGTGTTTATACCCCATGAAAATTTTACACCCCAGAATACTCTACAACCCTCCACACGGGGGAGTGCAGGGGGGATTTCCCCTCATGTGGGGTCCGGGGGTAAGCGGGGTTTTGGGGGCGAAGCCCCGAAAGGAAAATTTGCCTTGTAAATGCATATTGTAATTTCATAGTAAATCTAGACCGTTCATTATAAGGTTTCATATGTGACAGTAGAAGTTATGTTAGGGTTTTTTGTCCTAGAAGGAAAACCTCTTTTATGAGGGAAATGTATTGTGGCTATGTGTCCTTGCAAATATTGTATTTTGAGTGAGGAGACTATGAGAGAAAGAAGAGGAAGTTACAACGAGTGTGTTGTAGGTTTTATCCCTTCATTTGTTTGATAATAATAAATGAATGACTTGGAAATTTCTCTGGTGGACATAACCCACACTTGGTGAACCACACATATATTTGTCTCTATTGTATTGTGTATCTTTTGTGTTTTATTTCCGCATTTGTTTTATTTTATTGCTCCGCGATCCTGTTATTTTAAGAAAAATTACAGTCCAATTCCCTATTTATTTGAATATGAAAAAACCATAATCATTTACTTCATGGATTTTGGGAAAAATTAAATGGAAAATATCGATAAAAGAGGAAAAAAAGTAGAACAATTAAACTACGAATCATTTCCTTAGAAAATAATCTCTCCTTGTTACTTTATTCCTCAATTGATGTTGAGCCATAAGGTGGAATTCTCACCAAGGGAAAAACAAATAGCCCATTTTATAGATTCCTCCCTTTCCAGATGATTTTGTCCCTAGTAGTGCTCTATATTTTATAGAAATCCCTCCTGGATCTCAGATCATGATCTTTGGGTTTGATTTGAATCTGCTTAGAAAAATCCTAACCATGAATCATGACTCTGTTCTTGTGTGCAATTCTCCCCTGGTAACTGATTTATTTTCTGCGATGAATCCCCCTTGAATGAACTCGCCCAATGCTACTGATATGTTGAACTTGTTGAGAAAAGAACTCATAGAAAAAACTGTTAAAAACTAAACAAAGAAATGGACCCACAATCTAGAGGTAATAAGGAGGCATCCATGGTAGAAACACATGACCTAGAAGATCATTTTGATTAGTCTCTCTTGTAATGACCCAAATTAAATAAATATTTAAAGACTATAAAGTAAAATTAATTAAAGAAAATAATCGTGATTAACTAAATAATACTTTAACTGCAGATCACATTTAATGACCTGAGAAATAAAATTTAAAAGATCAATGAAAATGATATAAAATGGCGGCGTATGCAGAGAAGGAGAGCCTGTTAGTCCCGAGAAGATAAAACATTAATGGAGGGATAAGGGATGGGGACGAGGGCAGGTAGGGAAGTAAAGGAGGAGTCGGTGAAGGAGGGATAAGGGGAGATTGGAGGGGATTTGACGGGAAGAGGGATTATTCTGGGAACTTTTGGGACTTGCTGTGAGCACAGAGTTTTGGGACTGTGGATTTTGATGAGTGTGGCATCGAGTTGCTGGAGGTTTTGGGCACGGGGGCCAGGATATCCGTAGATATCCTGGAGCTAGGTCGTTTTCCTAGTTGGTAGGGTGGACATTAGTTTTGGGCAGTTATTTTCCTGTTTGTGGCAGGGTTGATCGAGTAGCAGGCAGCAGCAAGGCACAGAGGCAACATAAATTAGCATCAGAACCAAGTACTTTGTCAAGTTATGTATTTATTTCTTCTGCCATGAAATAAGTATTTGTTGAATAATCTAAGTTACTGAAGTTGCTGTTATCAAGATCCATATTATGCTAGGAAGTTATTGTCTCAGTTATGAAATAAATTGCTTATGAAAATAAATGATGTTTAAAATTATATGGCTATTACATATGGTATCAGAGCGTCTTAGTTCGAAATCTGGGCCTAAGGGCCAAAACCCCGAGTGTTAACTCCAGCTACGCTAAAACTACAAACAAAACACGTTCAGTTGACCAAATAAGACTGATACAATATCCAAAAATATACTTAGGCAGTATCCCTTCATTATCCAAGCAAATAATCTCATATATCGCAAGCAACAACTTTAGGTAATACCCTGTAACTGGATCATGTGTGGTCACTACAATTTTAGTCTGAACATTCGAAGGAATGCCTTTAAAATAGTGACAGCAAACCGGATAGTTGGAAGGATCACTTCCCACAAAATGACTATCCTTAAAGCAACTTGAATAAAGCTATTAAGCACGAAAAACAGAGATGATAACTTAATTTTATTTTGAGCAATACTTGTCAACGAAGTTTCGGGTAGAATAGACACCTGAAATCGATGAAAATGTTGAGGGAAACTTCTGTCTAAGGCTTGAAGTTGGTAAGAATTAATAACTACACGAATTATACTAAATAAAATGCAAAAGGACATTGTAGGACCTTGAAAAGGCCTACTTTATCTCGAACTTACCCGAATGAGGAACTGCCAATGCGCAGTCGGGCAAAAGAAATTTAGAAGACTTGTATCGCACAGGAAGTGTGTAAACTACTTGCCTGTGTTAGTCTCAACAAATTTTAATTAATGCAAAATATTAAGAACAATAGACCCATACCATTTTAACCGTGTCAAAGAGAGCAACGTTGACACCACTTAATACTCACGCAACTATCATTATCCCAAAAACATAGCTGTCTATTATGCAGAAGAACGGATCTGAGCCGTCAGATCTTGGGCGGATCCCGTCAGCCATTGGATCTATCGAAGAAGCGAAAAGGTTACGGTCACGCTGGGAGTCCAAGCTCCAAGGGCCGTGAACCGTCGGATCGTAAACCAGTTATCCGTTAGCTGTAGGATCTCGAGGAGGACACGTGTCGCGTGACCACCAGATCGGGATTTTGGTCATCGGGGTATAGGTAAGTGAAGGTTCCTAGCTTGGTGAAGTGGCAAACCCCGAGAGTTGATCTGAACCGTCCATCATTTGGGACGCGTGTCAGAACCCTGGAGGGAGTCGTAGTTCGGCATATTAGAGTTTCCGGAGTCGTGAAACTCTTTCACAATGGAATCGAGATCCGTGATTTCCCGACACGGTCGGAGCCGTCCGATTTAAGGGACGCGTGGCAGCAATCGAGTGCCACCCAGGAGAGCTTAACAGGAGGTCAGTCATCGAAGAATCGAGACCTTGTGGTTCTCGAAATCTCGAGAACGGATCCTAGCCGTTGATCTCGACAGGACACGCATCAACGATCTGGGGAGGAATCGAGATTTTACCCATCGGAGATTTCAGGAGTGTGGAACTCGTGCTTGTTGAAATCACGATCCGCGATATCCCGACAGTGACGTAAGCGTTGTGGGACCACCAGAGTCAGAGTGGAGGACATGTGTCCATCATCCGGGAGGAGTCGGGAACTCTGTGAGCAAGAGGTCGGGAAATTCGTAGAGGAAATCCCGATACAATCAGAGTCGTCCATCTGTAGGACAGGTGGCAACCATCGAGAACCATCGGCGTTGGCCCCATTGGGAAATCGGGAATCCCGAGGACATGATGTTTAGGCACTTTGAATTCGCGATCCGCGAACCCCGATGAGTGGGGGCCAACTATCGTCATAGCAGAGAAGGAGGACAGGGGCGTAGTGGAGGCCAGCTGTCAGCCAACCGGGGAGTCGGGATATCGGGGCTTTCGAGGACACAGAACGATCGCATGTTGGAGTCGCGATCCGCGATACCCCGACGAGATCTGAGTCGTTCATTCCGAGGACGCGTGGAAATCATCTAGTGCCATCGGTGAAATCTCCATAGGAGGGCTTCATCGGGTATCGGGATATCGCGAGTGTTATCACCGAAATTTCGTCCACACATGGCGACAAGAACTCCGCATCAAAACAGCAATGAAGTCATTCATGGAACTAAATTAATTTCATAGCATTCCAGAAGGGTCAAAAACTATACAAATTAACCAAAAATTGAAGGGCGCTTTACAGCAGTTTGGTGCGCGCGCACATGGGCAAGACAAAAACGTACCATGCGCGCATGCGCGCACGACGCGCGGCTGTCAACGAAAAAACCCGCGCACCTGCTAAATGATGCATTTATTGCATTGGTCGGCCTCCCAGCCACTTATGGACCAGCTCCCAATCTGATTTGACTCCCAAATCCGAGCTGAATCTGCAGGGTAGGCGGGTTAATGACCTAATGAAGCCCTAAAGAGCCCCTTTTCACACTTTGAAGAGGTTACATAATCACCCGGTGATTTGCTATAAAAATCCATGAAGAACCATTGTTTTCGCAAGGAATTTCAGGTATTGTTATGCTGTTGAGATTGTCAAGGGCTCATTCTTTGATGATAACACATTGGCAACATTTCATAGGGCCATTCACCTCTCCATTGGGTGGATGTGCTGGGAGTTCTTTCACCATTAGTGTCATTTCTTTGCATTGTAAGGAAAACAAGTTTGTGAGGGCCTCAAGAGCCTTCCTTTGGGGGAAGAAGGAACCACAGTTCTCTTCCTTCATCGTGCTCTGATTTCATCAATTGACCAGCTCAAAACCATTGGTGATATCAGTGTCTTTTTGTGTTTATTGTTTCTATTTCATATGCTCACAGTTTTAGTTTATTGTTATTTAATTCTTGCTTGTAGTTTGTTTTGTTTCCTCTAACCCTTTCTTCCAGAGCTGTCATGCCCTGCAAGACCCAACAGGGCATGTAAGCACCCTCGATTTTCTCACCAGGTGATGAATTGGGTGAGAACAGACTGGCGACTCCACTGGGGAGTAGGTATCAATTCCTCCCTCATTTGGGTTTATTTTGCTTTCCTTTTGGTTTTATTAACTTGCAGGGACATAAACCGGTCTCTGCCGACCTGCTAACCAGTCAATTCACAGGAGAATTGAGAGAAATCCTTTCGGATTTTCTTTCTCGTTCACTTGTCACAGGCGCGCGGGTATTTCACCCCATAGACACGCATTTTGCACGCATGCGCCTGCACAAAGTTTTCTCTATGCACGCATGCGCTTTAGTTTTCAATTCGTTTCGCGTGCAGGCATCATATGCGCATCTGTCTACACTGGAAGCCGCGCATCTGAACAAAATTTCACATTGTAAGGTTTTTTGGATGTGGGGAAAGTCATTTTCCTTCTCAAGAATGATGTTATGCATGCTCTAAATACTGCACCACTTAGACCCCTCAACTTATAAAGGGGATAGTCAAACAAACATAAGCACTTAGGT
>ML789368.1:0-12317 GCA_009831015.1 Picea engelmannii | reverse complement strand
AATGTGGCTCAATGGTGTGGAAGACCTTACTTGTGGCCTACAGAGTCCATGGCAATATGGAGATGGGAAAACGTGTAGTAGAAAATGTTCTGGAAATGGAACCAAAAGACCCTACAACATATGGGATTGTATCAACCTTCCACACTGCTGCTGGTAGGTGGGAAGATGTTGCAAAGGTGAAATAATTGATAAAATACAGGGCGTGAAAATGGAGCCTAGGAAAAGTTGGATTAAAATCAAGAGCAGGGTGCACACATTTGTGGCAAGATATACTTCAATAAGGGTTGTTCTTTCAATAACTACTGTGATGAAATGGAAGGTTCATCAGATGGACATGAAGACAACATTTTTTAATGGGGTAATAGAGGAAGAGGTTTATGTGGAAAAACCACAAGGATTTGATACACATGACATGGAGACACATGTGTGCAGGTTAAAGAATGAATTATATGGATTGAAGCAGGCATTGAGAGCATGGTATGGTCGGATTGATGGTTTTCTAATGAGCTTTGGATTTACCTAGAACAATGTAGATCCTAACCTTTACTTCAAGGTTGAAGATGATGGAATAGTGATATTAATACTATATGTGGATGACCTTTTCTTGACAGGAGTGGATAAGCTCATCATTGAGTGTAAAAGAAAAATTGTTGCAGAGTTTGAAATGAAAGACCTAGGTTTTATGCACTACTTTTTGGGTCTAGAGGTATGGTAGAGGAAGAATGAGATCTTCCTAAATCAGGAAAAATATGTTATGGAGATATTGAAGAGGTCCAGGATGCTGGATTGTAAACCGATGGCTACATCGATGGCATCAAATAAGAAGTTGTTGGATGATATGACTTCATAGGTTGTGGATGCTACACTATACATGCAAATGATTGGATCATTGATGTATTTGATGAATACACGACCAGATATATGTTTTTTTGTGAAAAACCTGAGTCAATACATGGTTGACCCCATACATGTTCACCTGATTGCAGTAAAACATCTGAGGAGGTACCTTAAAGGTACAATGGATTATGGGCTCAAGTATGTTACAGACTGTGAGATCAATCTACTTGGATATTCAGATTCATATTGGGACAATAGTGTTGCAAACCAGAAAAGTACATTAAGGATGTTCCTTCACTTTGGGATCTAGTATGATTTCATGGACCAGTAAGAAGCAGTCATGTGTAACAATTAGTATAGATGAGGTAGAGTATGTGGAAACATTTGCAACAAGTCACAAAGCAGTGCGACTTCATAAATTGCTATCTGGATTCTTCAATATTGCGATGGAGGAGACCTGTATCTTGTGTGACAACCAGAGTTGTATAAAGTTGTCAGAGAACTCGATGTTTCATGATAAGTCGAAGCATATAGAAATCGGGTATCACTATATCAGGGATATGGTGCAGAAGGGATAATGAGGCTCTAATATGTGGCTATCATTGAGCAAGTTGTGGATGTGCTGACAAAGCCATTGTCAAGGATGAAGTTTGAGTACTTCAGTGACAAGCTCGACGTAGTTCCTCTTCTGAGGGAGTGATGGATTCAGATTTTATTGCATGGTAGTGGATGTCACGATGACATATTGTAGCTATTGGAGAGGTACCCACTAACCCTGGATGCATGCTGAAGAGATGAGGTACATATGTTATCACAGGGTACTGGATGTCATGCATAAGATATTTGAGTTTTCTGCGAGAAAATGGATAGTCTCACGATGACATGTTGTAGTTATTAGAGAGCTACCCACTTGGTTTAATATACTCATTTATACTCATTAGGTTTAATACACTCATTTATTCCTTGTATAACTTGGTATATTTTTCTGATGTCAACTTCTTCATCCCATAGTTTTGATCAATGTTTTCCTTCCTTGGGGTCAAGGGGTATGATGATTCTTATGCCATTTACTTTGAGATTTATTCTATCCTTTTCTAATAATATTGCTTCCTTCACCTTCCTCCTCCATGGTCTTTCGATTAACCTTGCATATGTTTTACTCCCTTCGACAAGGTTGATCACCTCAAAGTTGATAAAGGTTGATATTCTCATTATTTTTGTTTCCACACCTTTTAGTAGTCCAATGGGCTCCACAAACATTTGATTGACCAATTAAAAAAAAAATCTTGACTTAACCATATTAAGCATGCCCAACTTAATCTAGGTCTCGTTTGGAAGGATGTTCACCTAAGATCCAATTTCAACCACAACTTGTGAGATAAAGAATCCTTCCATTTCTAGATGAACTTAAGGATCATAATCATTTGTTGGCTTCTTTTCTTAGATCAATTGAGACAAATTCTATATGATATTACCTTCATCTATGAAATTCTTTAATATATTCATCAATTCAATCAACCTTGCTATAGATTGTTCCTCACTTAAAAAATATAAAAATTCATCTAGAGTGGCATTTTTCTCCTTTTCTTACCTTTTATGTTTGGATTCTTGAGATTCTTCCTCTCCAATTTTTTTTGAACATTCCTATGCCCTCATTAACATGTTATTTCCATCTCATTAGATTTGGGTACATATTATTTTCTTTCTTTCTAGGTTTTATTTGAGGGGTTCTTTGCAAAAGTGCATCCTCTCATTTTCTTTCTCCTAATCTAGTGACCACATTTAGATTCTTGGAATTCAATGCTTCATTTTTAGGTATGCTTTGAAAAATATTTACATTTCTCTTATTCCTTACAATTCTCTAGTATTATTGGGAAATCTTCTAAGGAATGATCTCCTACCCCACAATTGTTGTAGAATTTTAAATCAATTTTATCTTTCAAGTGGTAGTAAAAAATAAGGTGGTCATCCTTATTGTAGATAAAGAAAAAACTTCTATAATATCCACCTTGACCTCCATGTTGACCATGTTGACCTCCTCTTCTTCCAACATAGCCACCTCTTCTTCGATAGCCACCACCCCCTCTTCCATCTTGTGCACCTCAACCTTGATCTATTATTTATGTATGATATATTGTTTGGTAGTTGGGATTATTTCTTCCTTTGTGCTAATATTTAGTTGTATTGTGAGTATTTTTTTCATAGATGGCACACCACCTTTTATTGGTATTCTTTAGATTGTGGAGGAATCCTTTGTACTATGGTTTGTTATAGCATCACATATTTCATAGTAATACTCAACTTCAATATTTGTAACACATTAATGCATATAATTTGATTCTCTATATTTGTAATAATTTTTGTATGCCCTTCATTCATGCATATAATACACCATAGGTATAATCTCATTGTCTTCATTGTAAGGACTCACAATAAGTTTTGCATCGTCTCTAATTTTTCTTATAATTTTATGTATGTTGATGAGCTCACCCAATTCTCATCAGTTTCAATTTGTTGGGATTTGTTTGGGCATATTTGGATGATTTGATTTCATGCATTGTTAGAGATGCCTTGATTTCCTGAATAAACCAACACTGAACCGTTGCACTAGAACTCTTTATCAATAGTGTAGGGAGCTTGTTGTTTGTGCAACTTCTTAAATATTTTGTCATAGTCCCTTATCGTCTCGCTTAACATTTTCTTAAATTTCTTGAGATTTTGGGCTGCAATATGCTTTGCATATTAAGTCTTGAAGAATGACAAAAATATACTCTTGATCTTGTCCTTGGTTATGTTGTGGTTTTTGGTAAAGTTCATAAACTAGATGAACAATCTTCTTCTTAATGCACCAACAAATTGTGCCATTTTCTTGACTTCATTAGTAACATCCATTGCATCCCACATATTTTCATAGATGAACTAATGTCTCTTTGGGTTTTCATCACCTTCATGTAGAGGAAGGTTTCTAGTATTAATATTTTCCATATTTGCGGTTGTTGACTAAATCGACAATGGTGTCTATGGTATTTTATGGATTGGCTTCTTCAAAATTTTAACCGATGGATATATAATACTCTATTTGTTGTTCTCTTTCTCATTCTATTCTTGAAAATAAGTTTGGAACTCCGAATATTTATACTTGACTATGTTATTCCTTCCTAGTCATGTTCCTTCATTGAATAGACCATCTCAACCTTTAATCAGTGGTGTTCGGGTTTCTTCAATGATTAAATTTAAAGGGGAGCACACTCATGAGATCCTCAATATGGATTAACAAGTCATTGCCTTTTTCCTCATGTATGATATTTAGAAAATTGCCTTCTACTTATGGCATTTGGATCTATATCATATCCATGACTTGACCATATTCATCTAGTTGACTCCAAATTGATGTTAGATTAGGTTCAATATGTAAATGATACCAAAAGATTTCATTTATGCTAAGACTTTGTCTTCTTATGTTTGGTGTTCTTATTATTGCAAGTCCCTACTTGTAAACCTCCATACTTTCAACATTACTTGACAACTATAGGGCTTCCATGTTGGTATCTACAATGTATTTTCAAAACCTCATATATAGTAGGAACAATCACAATTTATTCCACTTACACATCTAGTTGACTCTCACTCCTTGAATTAGATAGGGTTAACATTATGTCAACCTGATGCTCTATTGGATTGCATAGCCTTAGAAACCATTATAGTTGTTTCCTCTTCCACACCTAGTTGGTATTCAAAAATCAAATCATGTAGGTTTAGCAAAATATTGACTTGACACTCTGTTGCTCCTTCTTTCATTATTTAATTAACAAGGCATGTGGTTTCATTTAACTCATATATTCTTCATTGTATTTTGTCTCTTTTAACTATTTGCAAGTCGACTGAGGGCTAATAGCCTTTCATTTTTCTCTCTATTCTTTTATTTTTTTCTTCATCTAATGTATGTTCTCTTTGTTTCTTATTCGTTGCTTTCTTATTTTCAGTTATTGGCATATTTTCTTCTTTCACTAGTATTTTTTTGTTCAGTACGAGTCAACTAGGGTTTCTTCTTTATAGAGGCATCTCATGAGTAGTTATGCCCCTATCACTAAACCTAAGTCTAGTCTTAGTTGATGAGGGAGATTGTAGCAGTCATATTCATTTCATTAGAAGTATTCAAACTCTTCTTGTGTCTTCTTCTAGTCAGTGACTTTGTGTTCTTATGGGGGGTCCTCCTTCGACAATTTTCCTGACTAGTTTGTTGATGAGGATTTTTTTCAATAAAATTAGTAAGTAGCAAAGAAATTTGTTGTGTAATTCAATGAAGAATCTCCTTTCCACATCATCTAGTGATGTACAGTCCTCAACTGCTTATTCTTCATAGAAATCTCAGTAATATTTTTAACCCACTCAAATAAGTTTGTTATACCCTTGTATGAATAAATCTATGGAAATATCACATCCAATTTTAAATCGATGTTTCAGACCAAACTATTATGGACCACGATAGTTTGATCTGAAACGTCAATTTAAAAATGGATGCAATATTTCCATAAATTTCCTCATACAACGATACTGTTCCCATAAGCTTAAGATTTGTTATAGCCCTGTTAAGTAGCATTAACATCAATTTTTCATCTTCTATTAAATTGCTCATATGCTAAGTCTTTCAAGTAGATTCTTTATCTCCCAAGGTAACAATTCTAAGAACTTCTAGTGGGTTCCTATAGAAAAATGTGCTCTGGCCTACTCAAGGGTTAGTTAATTCCTTCTAGCATGATTTTTAAAATAGTTTTCCAACTTTTTCTACCACCACTCACTGATCTCTTTTTCACTTAGCATCTATGTGTGCATGCAAATATTATACAAGGTCTTTGTCCTGGATTCATATTGTTGACAACAAAACCAATGTTGTAGTCTAAGAGATTACAATTTTATTATAGTTACAAGTAGTGCAACATTAAACCATAATATATAGGCACACACACATAGAAGGAGGAGAAAGAGATAGGGAGAGAAACTATAGAACCAACAACAAGTAGTCTTTATTTTCAAATTTATCTAACTGTTACACTATTAGATTCATGTCTATTTATACAACCTACAAGATGGAGGTAATTGTAACTATCATAACTACCTTGGTTGATCAACCTGATTAGTTGATCCACTACCTTGACTTCCTAGTCAACTCATTCTATTACATTGCTCACTCGAATACTTAGCCTAATTGATTAGGCTCCTCCAACATTACTCTTTGGTCATGTTGATATTAAAGTCACCCATGAGATACCAGCTCTTTGGGTGGAGCCAAATACAAGTCACCATACCCAAAGACCCAAAACAATTTAGTGAACCTCATCATCCAATAAAACCACCAAGATACAAGATATGATGTAGGAAAATGATATATAAAAGTTCCATAAAAGAATATATATGTTATCTATAAAGAAAACCTAAGAATAAACCATAAAATGAAAAAATAAATTGCACTTGAAATATGGGCCAATGCAAATGGTAGAGTTTAGGGCCTTTGGGCCTTGAACATTCCTTTTGCGCAAGCAATAAAACCTCCACCGTGTAATCCAAAAAACATGTGGAACATACAAATTTTGTATGGGAGTCTGTAAGTGTGAGTTGGAGACGAATTCAAAAAAATCTAAAGAGAGGGTTGTAAAATAAAAACAAAGGAAAACAAATAACACACAATACCAACATAATTGAAGCCATCTAGATTCCATACTTGGGATGCCTTCCACACCACATTTTAAGACAAAATCATAGGCATATCATTGGTAATAATGAAGATTCCACCAATGCAAACTTCAATGGGAATATAAAGCAAAGCACCATGTCGTGACCTCCAACACAACTAGAGACCATAGCCAACTAAACAAACACCTTCGTGCAACCAACACAACTGGAGAGTAGAGGCCACTAAACAAACACCTTAGTGCAAGAATGTTGATACTAGAGCAGGAAACACAAGTAAACACCAGAAACTCACATTTTTTGTCCACAATCCCAAACAAATAACCAACACAGAAGTAAAGACATGAACCACCCATAAACATGCAACATAAACGAACACAAAAAGGCCACATTAAGCTCTAGAACCAAATTTCCAAAACAATGAACAGAGTCCCCAACACAAAACCATACACAAAAATGAGACAAAATGCTAAACCAAATGTCTAGAAACATATACCCAAAATGTGAACTCCAAAGCTACTCAATGAACTCAACGTTCAAGAACCAATTGTTAATCGTGATATAAGATGCATGTAAAATGTATATAAGATGCTTGTAAAATGTTTATAAAACAAGATCCATTAAATTACAAGAAAATGAAAAACTTTTTTAGATTAATGCACCTAACGAATATTGGCCATCTAACTAATATTGGCCATGTCTAGAAACATATACCCAAAATGTGAACTCCAAAGCTACTCAATGAACTCAACGTTCAAGAACCAATTGTTAATCGTGATATAAGATGCTTGTAAAATGTATATAAGATGCTTGTAAAATGTTTATAAAACAAGATCCATTAAATTACAAGAAAATGAAAAACTTTTTTAGATTAATGCACCTAACGAATATTGGCCACCTAACTAATATTGGCCAGTAGTTAAGTGAACTTCCTTTTAATATCAAAATAATCAAAATAAGTGGAGATAGCTTGAGAAAATTGCCAAATCTAAAAAAAAAATGATATAATGACATTACAATTTAGGACTGTGCCATGATATGCGCATGTGAATGTTTTAAGGGATTCATCATTCGTTCATGGCTGCTTGCCTCCAAAATTTAAACAAATCTGAAATATTGCTCTATCTGCAATGTGATTGAATCATGAAAAGTTGTACACCTATGTGTTGGAATCTAGGCCTATGTGCAATGTTATGGAATTATTGAAAAAATGTAGGCCTATGTGTTTTTTTGGGTAGTGATGATACAATAAAGTTAGGAGGTCAAAGTTGAATTTAAAATAATTTCAGCAACCACCACTTAGTGTCTCCTAAAGCAGTATTCTAGGCAAAGCACTAATCTATGTCTCCTAAAGCACTAATCTAGGCAAAGCAGTAACCTATTTCAAGGAGGCAATGGTCAATCTATATTTAACAAAAAAAAAAAATACTCATGGTTTCTTCATTTGTGGGCCAAGTATTGGGCCAAGTATTTAATGATAATGCTGTTTCACTTTAGTTGGTTTTAAATTAATTAAAAAAAAAATTGGAAATGGAGGATCTCTTTTTATCTTTTATCTTCACTCATCTTCACTCCAGCATTATCTATAAAGCTCTGGACATTTCTTGGGAAGCAAAGCCTTGGGATTGTCAAGGAGAGACACAGTCGAATAGTATCATCAGAAGAGAAATGGAATTGGAGCGCATGAAGGTGGCCGCTCGAGCTTGGTACCACAGTGGTCATGGAGGAGCAGGGGCCATGCAGGAGGGCCAATATCCCAATAGCATGAAGCGGCCTCTCTCTGCACATCCTCCTCCTCCTGTACCCTACAACCATGCTTGTTTAAATGACATATTTAGTTATATAGATTTAGATATTGCTGAAGAATCTGCATCCAAGAAGCCTGATTTTAATGGATCAGCCTCCTGCAATCAGTATGCTAGAAGCAGCAGATCATCATCTTCCAAGAGAGTCTCGTTTAAAGCCGAGGACGAGGTTGTTTTTTCAGAAACCAAGAACATCATCAGGTCGGCTGCGTGTACGAATGATTTCAGCAGCTCTCTGTTTGATTCGTATGAGATCAAATCACTCTCCAACTATGTCTCCTCTGCTAACTATGATGTGCTCTCATATGACGGTGGTCGTCACTCTGTGCATGGTGATGATGACGTGAGCAAGAAATGGTGGAAAGAGTTCAGTTTTCTGTATGACGAGTGTTTCCCCAGCGTGGGTATGAGAGGATCTTCAGGAAGCAGAAGCAGTAGGAGGCATCTCTGGTTCAATTTCATGCCCATCAAGAAGTATGGGCCACCTTCTCTTTGTAGTTCTACTCAGGTCCTCTTCTCTGCTACCCGATCCCGGGCAAGATCATAAGAAGAATTTCGGAGATCCCACGAATTGCGATGGAAATGGGCAGCATGAATCCTGATGAGGGGTGCCACTGAAAAAAAAAACAATCATGCCAGGATATTGTTTGTTTTTGTTTTCGCTGTAGTTTAAGTTTCATGATAGATATATGACTGATTTTCAATGTATTCAGACTTTTGGCGTTATAATGCAATGTCAGATATTTCTGGGCTTATTCGGATCCCTGCCTTTCCATTCAAGACCTGCTGGTTATTTACCCAGTTTCCAAACGGTTTCTCTTAATTATTATTCATTATGGATTGAATTGTTTGAATGATTGACAACAATCTTATGATGTGAAGGATGTATTTTTTAAGATAAAAATCCTCTCAGAGGAGAGAAACAAGTACATCCAGAATCGCCTGAACTATCGCCATTTTCAAAAGGTTTTTGAGATTGTCGTCTTGGCCATGGCAACAGGCATTATGACCTGACACACTATCTCAAAACACAGAGTATACAGAGACTCAGTTCGTGCATATTCAAACAGCGTATGACATTTTTGCTCGTCCAGCATTGGATTGTTGGAGTCAGAGGACACCACTTTTTCGGAACTATAATTTATAATTATTTTTAATCTATTAAGATCGAATTGTTCTATCAGATTTTAAGAGGTAAGTGATTACTTAAATTCTTTAAAATTTTGTTTCTGTGCTAGATTCTAACACTAAAAAAAGCTTTCCAAGATCACCATCTATTAATTTAGTAAAACTTTTAAAATAAATTACAAAGCTATGTCTTTTATAATTATAAAGCTATGTATTACAAAGCTATGTCTTATGTATATGATCTCTATCCGAGTCTAATATCAGCATGTTGAATCTATTTCTGTATTCAGAAATGGATTTTAAACCACAAAAAATAGTAATTTTGTGCAGTTTTATGTGGTCTGATTTCAGTAAAAAAAACCATTTATAAAAAATTTAAACATCACCTAAAGATAATGTATTATTTTATAATCTACTTTTTAAATAAATGATCATACTAAATAAGAAATTTTATTTAAGTACAATATTCTCTTTTTCTGATTTATTTTTCATGCCTTATATATCTATATCTATATATGATTTTGCTTTTATTAAAATAAATATAATTTTAAATCTGATTTTAAATTAGATTAAATGTTCTCACATGGAGTGTCTAATTACTAATAATTTGTGGTCATTGGATCCAACAATTTCACATGTTCTAGAGGTAGGAGGTATAATGGAGAATGAAGAGTACCTTGTCTCTTTCATCCATCATGATTTTTTTCTTTCTGCATAGTTTGCATTATCATTTTGTTTTTATTTTGTGCATATCTTATGTCATCATTTTTCACTTGTTAGAATTATGTATAGGAAGAGGTTGGGCTCCCATATTAAGAGGACATTATATCTCATGCTCAAGAGGAGGAGGGTTATTCTTGTTGTTATGATCTTTAGAAGCTGAGATGGTGGTAGGGCTCATCCATCTCCTATAAATTTATAATATAATTTGTTAACGGAAACAAAATAATTATCCTACTCTAGAGGTAATGTGGCCCAAATACTATGGACTAGCATATATGGACAAGAAGGGAAAGGGATATTTGCAGAAGACAAAGGCTTAGGATACCCGTGTTGTCATTACATGACAAAAGAACCTCGTGGGTGCCCTAGAAATTAGTCGCATCCTCTCACCCTAGAGGTCTCTACTAGATAAAATCACCATAAGTTTTCCACGTTGAATATAAAGGTATAAGGGCTCCCCTTTCTACCTAAATGAAAGGAACTAGAAACCAACACAAAGGACACATTCACTTCTAAATTCCCCAAAAGAACAATGGACATAGTGAAAAGTTTAGAAAACAAGACTTGAGACGTGCTCTTGAGTGTGAAAAGGACAATCAAGGCTATCTTTCAAGTGCACCTCTAAACGACCATGGTAGTAGAAAAACCTTTTACCAAGACATGAAGATTATTTTAGGCCATCAAGGAATTCTTGGCAAGGGCCCTAAAAGACACTAACCCAAAATTTCAAGCTCAATAACAAAAGTAAGAACATTTGAAGTGCTATTGTTGATATCTAGAAAGACATTTCAAAGATAAAAGCCACTATCCTACATTGTTTATGATTTGTAGCCATGAACTACCATGAGGAGATGCCTATCTCTATTGATAATTAGTTTATTTACTTATACTTACCTTATAGTTATATGTCTATTTATTTAGATTGTTGCATTCAAATTCTTATATTTTATTTTTATAGGTATGCCATTATTTTTGGTTAAAAAATATTTAGGAAATTTTGGATTAATAAAAATAACATTTTAGTTATCTTTTATTTTGTTTATAAAAAAGTATTTTAAATAAAAATCTATAACTTTAAGAGTAGTAGAGGTGGATTTTTTTCCAAGTCTTAAACATTTTGACTTATTCTAATTAAAATGTACTTTTGATTTTTTGTAATTTATTATTAAGTCTAAAATAAATATCTTATCTACATTTTTAAAATTAAACATTATATTCAAATGGAAATTTCCATATGTGTTTTGGATGTTGATAAAATGTTTTAAATGCACAATACAAAGTTAGATCATATCTTTATTGAAATATTTTTAACAATATTCATATAACTATCAGCATATTATAATTAGTTTAAATTATTTAATTTTATATCATTAATAATTTTATAATATTAAATAATTAAAAAATAATTTCTTAATCAATTTGATTTCTATATATGTATATGCTTGATATTTCTAAATTTAAAATGAATTTAAATCATTTTAATTTTTTATATATATTATAATCTATATATGTATATATATAGTTTTTGATTTTTTATCAATCATTAAATCACAGAAATATTCAATAACTAACAAAAAAAAATTCAATAACTAACAATTAAATATGGATTTTTAATATCAAAATCAAAAGGATAACTTTTTTAACTTAGTTAAAAAAAACATTATATCCTATATATGTGGAGGTCTTAAAGAATTTAAGGAGTCATCATACACATGCTTATTGCTTCCAAACATTCAAATAGATCTTGAGCTTTGTGGATTAACTACAAATGTTCAACAAAGAGAGGTAATTGTGATGGAGGAATAAAGTAACAAGTCCAAGTTCAATTTATGTAACTCAATAATGATAGCAATGTGCTTTTTGGAGTAAACAAAACAAAGCAACCAACACTGTGTTCGCTGAAAGCTTAATTTAAAGTAACAGTGTTGAGCCATCATTACATCTTTTTGGAGCAAAAGTCACTTCTTGTTGGACGCCACAAGCTTTGGATTCATCTTTGGTCCAGACTTTGGAATCATGCTTGTCTTATGATGACTGTCTCCCGAGCGTGGGTATATTCAGAGGATCCAAGTCCCGCAGCAGAACGGGAAAGAAGAGGGTTTTGCCTGTGTCGTTCTCCATGAAGGAGCAATACCA
>ML789367.1:624193-662978 GCA_009831015.1 Picea engelmannii | reverse complement strand
CTTAGTCTTTGTTCTTTCTCATGCTCGTAAATACATGAGAATAAGTTATCGAGCTTAGTCTTTGTTCTTTATCGTGCTCGTAAATAAGTGAGAATGTAACCGAGTATACTTTTATCACTTTTTCGGACTCGTAAAGGTTATACAAAAAAGGAACCCCCTTGGAGTCCTCTGTAAGCTCTTTTCAGACTCTCTAAACATGAAAAGATTGCTGAGTGACCTTGCTATTTTCACGCTCGTTAAAGTATTTGAATAAAGCGTGTGTTGGGTGATAATTTATCTCTTTTTTGGTCTCATCAGACTACTTTACGAAAAAGGAACTGAGAGAGTTCTCTTTTAAGTGTTTTTTCAGACTCTCAAAACATGAAAAACCCCTGAGTTTTCTTTCTTTGGACTCGTTAAATAAACATCGAAAGACCCACAATGGGACCGAACCACTCCTTCCTAGGGTTCGTTAAACATACTCTGAGGGACTCGTTTGAAGGATGAGCTTACATTACAAGCATATGTTATCCTCCTCAAGCTTGTGTAAAAATAAAGAGGTACTCGCCAGAAATGGTGGGGGAAAAAATTGGGAAAGAAATGTATCTAAACCTATATTATGTGGGAGAGTCATTTTTGAACATGACACCCTTTCACTTGCCTTATGTCTAGGTTGGAAAATCCACTTGTCTCTTGATCATACTCCTATAAGATTACAAATCAGTCTGTGATCCCTATTGTTGAGTCAGTGTTTCCAAGACAGTTGTCGTGTCGTCAATATGTTCAAAGAGAAGTTCAACCCAGAAAGCCTTTTATTGCGTCGACCATTTCTGCAGTCTTAAAGCCTTCTATTGCGTCGACCATCCCTGAGTCAGTCCTGAATCACTTGTTACTCTGATCTACATCAAATCTTGTTACTTGTTTCATGTCATTGATGTGGGATACATTAAGGCCCTCGTGTGAGGAGTCTTTTCCTATCGACTTCAACTCATTATCTAGGAATTAGACTTAGAAACTAATTGGTACCTTGGAACTTGCATGCCTCAATGGCAGGTTTCCTCTCTTTCGAAAGTGGGTTTTCATTATTGACCCCTGATCGGGAGATTCTGTCGAGTGTTCAACTTCAGCTCATTTATTCACATTCGTTGGATTGTACTAGTGTACCTTGGGAGTCATTGACATTAATGGTGATTTCACTCACACTTGTTAATGGTATACACTAATGACCAGTAATAAAGTGGTTTCTACCATGTTCGACTTCAACACATGTATTCGCATGGTTATATTCGTACTATAGAGTGGTGGAGATGAAGACCCTGGATCTTTTCTGACAGATTCAGGTTGCGTTGGAGTATATTCAGTTTGTACTGTTGCATAGATCCACATTGTATGTCTAGTGGCTATGTTCAAATTTGAATCTTTAACACATAGATCCACAGTGTATTTTTGGTGTCTATGTTTAGATTTGAGTCATATCGACATGGATCCACAGTGTATGTTTGGTGGCCATGACCTGTCTTACTTGACATGGATCTTCACATGTCGGCATTTATGCTTTGAGTAATTTGTATTCTGAGTATGGGAATGCCTACCTCAGTGATTATATATTATTGTACTATATTTCCTTGTTTGTTGGCAGGTTTACGACCGACTGTTCCTTGTTCCCTACACACACTCGACAAAGTATTTCAGCTATCACTCTGTTCTAACTTCATACTTTGGGGGGATCTCTGTTACACATTATTTTCATCATCCCTATGACCGTTAATGATGTAAACCTATATGTTGCCTTCAGAGGGGTCAGTGGCCTGATTTCTTGAAGAGAGAAGGGAGAAGAACTTTTCCTGAGAAAAGAAGTTGCATTTTCCTGTGTAAAAACCTTATAAAAAAGGAATTTCTCAGGCTGCCTATGTATTAGGGTGCGAGAATGCTTACTCGTGGGAAAAATGAGCGTTTTCTTGAATCTTCTAGAAGGAGAAACTTCCATGGTGAGGTTCCATCCGAATGGTTTGGATCTTACTCACTTTCATGATTTAGTGGGATCATCCTAACCTCCTCACCTTATCCTCTTCAACTAATAAAAGGAGAGGAGCTCTCATGGAGAAGGGGTTCTTGAGCTTAGCTTTGGTCAGCTTTGGAGCTTTTGGGATTGTTAGCTTGGTTAGAGTGGCTTTGAGATTTGCTTTGTCAAGATAGATTGTGAGTAGTATCATATCTATGCTCTCAAAATTCTTGGACTGGAAGTGTGTGGGGAACGAAGGACAGTTGGAAGGGACCTTACGACATCAAGGCCATGGTTGTAATCTCTCTTTCACATTTAATATGATACAATAATATGATTCTTTGCTATAAATCTTGTTGTGTTTTATTGTATGATTTCTTGATCACATACATAGGTTTATATTGAGTTTATGCTATTGCCATCACTTTGGTTGGTTGCGTTCTTTTGCAGGATCATCATTGTATGAGCATTGGAATGGATCTAGGATGGCAATGGCGATAGGAAGCACCATTTAAATGGTATGCCACTCATCCCTCTTTAGTTAGTAAATTCAATATCTAAAACTTAAGGAAAGCATCATGTTCTGGTGTGTTTTTTTCTAGATCTAGCTGGATCTAGGGAGATCAGTTAGTGTCCGCACCTACCGATTAGTCCGATAACAGTAGCAGCGAGAAGGGAGGAAATTTTACAGCCATGACGCAGAGAAGAAGGGATAGGCAAATACCTGATCCAACAGAGGAAAGAGAAATGTCGAGAAGAAGAGACAAGCAAATGCCTAATCCAGCAGTGGAAAGAGAAATATGTGAGTTACATGCTAGACTTGATGCTATGGAGACAACATAGAGGCGCACAGTCGACGTTGGGGATATCAGCGAAGATGAAAGTGAGAATGAAGCTGGAAATGAAGGAGAAGAAGTTGCAGTCGAAGATGCTATAGATGAATGCCTATTCAGGGATGTTGCAAGGATAGGTGCCAGGGAAAAAATGGACATTCCAGTGTACGAAGGCAACTTAAATGTTGAAGAAATTCTAGACTGGATTAGAGCTCTAGACAAATACTTTGACTATGAGGATGTCAAGGAATATAAGAAAGTCAGACATGCCGTTACTAGACTTAAAGGGCATGCAGCACTGTGGTGGGATGAACTGTAGGCTAACAGATGCTGCAAGGGAAAGCATAAAATCAAAATCTAGGATAGAATGGTTGCAAAGATGAAAGCCAAATTTATACCCAGGGATTATCAAATCACTCTGTCTCAGAGGATGTAGAATTTGAGACAGAAGATGATGGAAGTGAAAGAATACACTGAATAATTCTACAAGATAAACATCAGAGTAGGTCATCGGGAAAGCAATGATGAAAAAGTTTCTAGGTACATGAATGGTCTGCGATATGACATTCAAGATGAGGTGAGCATGATGACCATTCGAAATGTGGAAGATGCTTATCAGATAGCTCTGAAAGCTAAAGAGAAGCTGATCCAGAAGCAAGGTCAAAGAGGCTGAGGTAGAAGTCAAGCTAGAGGCAAAACAATTGCCTAGGACAGAACTCAGAAACCTAAAGAAGAGGGAAAGAAACCTCAAACTCAACCTGAGAGAGGAGGAATCTCACAAGGAAGGCAGTATGCTGATAGAAATACTTTTCCTCAAGCCATAGGAAGAGGAAGAGGCAGAGGAGGTGAAGTGAAATGCTTTGTCTATGGAAAAATCAGACATAAATCCTATGAGTGTCTAGATAGGAAGAAATATGGTGATGAAACTCACATTACCGAAGCTCAAGGATGGAATATTGAGGCAGAATACGCTGAGGGTAGAAGATATTTGATGATGAGGAAAGTTCTCTTGAATCCAGAGAAGGAGGCAGAGAATCCAGCCCAAAGAAACAATTTGTTTCAGACTGCCTGGAAAACTAAAGACAGGGTATGCAAGGTCATAGTGGATAGTGGTAGCACAAACAATCTCGTATCTACAGAGATGGTAGAAAAGATAGAGCTGGAGACTATTGTACATCCAAGCCCATACAGAGTTTCATGGATACAAAAAGGACATCAGGTAAATGTCACTAAATAGTGTTTAGTTGAATTTAAAATAGGAGGATATAAAGATGAAATATTATGTGATGTCATTCCCATGGATGTTTGTCATCTATTGTTGGGTATACCATGAAAATATGATAGAAATGTAGCTCATGATGGGAGAAAGAACACGTACACCCTGGAGAAAAATGGTAGGACTCACATGTTGCTGCCAATTAAGGATAAAGAAGTGAAAATAGAAATGAGCAACATTGTACTTCTCATGGGTGGGAAGGAACGTCTTGATGAGGTTAAGAAGAATGAAGACACACAATTTATTGTGGTCAGGAAGCCCAAAATTTCTTTGACCAGTACAAGGATAGATGATTTTCCAGAAGAAATCTAGGAGTTGCTGGGAGAGTTTGTTGATGTAATAGTGGACGAACTACCTTGTTCGTTGCCACCTATCAGGAGTATAAGCCATCATATTGATCTTATACCTGGAGCTAGTTTGCCGAACAAATCAGCATATAGGTTGACACTGCAGGAAAATGAAGAAGTTAAGAGACAGGTCCAGGACTTAATGGACAAAGGACTGATTCGAGAAAGCTTGAGTCCATGCGTTGTTCTAACAGTGCTCGAACCAAATAAATATGGAGGCTGGAGAATGTGTACAAACTTAAGGGAAATCAATAATATTACCATCAAATACAGATTTCCATTGCCAAGGATGGATGACTTGATGGATTTCTTGAGTGGAGAAAAGTTTTTTTCAAAGATTGATTTGAAAAGCGGGTATCATCAAATTCAAATGAGAGAAGGTTATGAATGGAAGACAAAATTCAAGACAAATGAGGGGCTGTATGAATGGCTTGTCATGCCATTTGGCTTAATGAATGCGCCCAATACTTTCATGAGTTTGATGAATGAAGTCTTGAAGGATTTCATTGGGAAATTCGTCATTGTATATCTTGATGATATATTAATTTTCAGCAAGACAGAGGTAAAACACTTAAAGCATTTAGTTGCAGTAATGAGGAGATTATAGCAGGAGAAATTGTTGATTAATATGAAGAAATCATCATTTATGAGGACATAACTCATTTATTTGGGTTTTGTTATCTCTACAAATGAACTGAAAATGGATCCGGAAAAGATAAAGGCGACTGAGAATTGACCATCGCCGAAGAGCGTGTTTGAAGTTTGAAGCTTCCATGGTTTGGCTAGCTTCTACAGGAAATTCATTTGAAACTTCAGTGGAATTAGCGCACCGATGATGGATACAGTGAAGAAAAAACATAAATATTTTCATTGGACGGAGGAAGAAGAGAAGAGTTTCAATCTGTTGAAGAAGAAGATCATTGAGCAACCAATTCTGGTTTTGCCAGATTTAGCAAGACATTCCAGGTCAGGTGTGACGCAAGTGGATTTTCAATTGGAGAGGTCTTGAGCCAAGATGATAGGACGATCACATATTTCAGTGAAAAGCTGAATGAAGCGAAGATTAAGTACTCCACATATGACAAGGAATTCTATGCAGTCAAACAAGCATTGAAGAAATGGAGACAATATTTGGTTCCTACGGAGTTTGTTTTGTAGAACGATAATCATGCCTTGCAATTCATGACTCGACAGGAGAAGTTGAACCAAAAACATGCTAAATGGGTTGAATACATGCAAAATTTTACTTTTGTGATTAAGCATATTTCTGGAACTGCTAACAAAGTTGTTGATGATTTGAGCAGGAAATGTTTTCTTATGGGAGAATTCAGAGTCAAGACTTTGGGTTTTGATAAACTCAAAGAAATGTACAAGGATGACCCAAATTTTAAAGAGGCATATGAAGCATCTGAGAATCCAATTATGAGAGACAGAAGCCAATGGACTGAATACATGATCCAGGATGGATTATTGTTCAGGGGAAGTCAGCTATGTATTCCAAAATGCTTCGTGAGGGAGAATCTGCTGAAGGAAAAACACAGTGGAGGATTGGTCATCCATTTCGGTCATGACAAGACATTCTCAAAGTTGAATGGCTCATATTTTTGGCCAGGGATGAGGACAGATGTTAAGAAATTTGTGGACAGGTGCATAATTTGTCAACACACGAAAGGAAAAAGGAAGAACACAGGATTATACCAACCATTTCCCATACCTGAAAGGCCATGGGACGCAGTGAGCATGGATTTCATATTGGGGCTGCCAAGGACATAGATAGGATATGATTCGATCTTTGTGGTAGTCGACAAATTTTCAAAAATGGCACATTTCATACCATGCCAGAAAACCAATGACACAACTCATATTGTGAACCTATTTTTCAAGGAAGTCGTCAGACTTTACGACTTGCCAAAGAGTATTGTTCTTGATCGAGATACCAAGTTCGTAGGGAATTTCTGGAGGACCTTATGGAAGAAGTTGGGGACAAATTGTCTTTTATCTTATCATATCATCCTTAGATGGATGGATAGATAGAGGTTGTAAATAGGAGCTTGGGAGATTTGTTAAGAAGCTTAGTGACTGAACATCACAGTCAATGGGATCACATTCTGCCACAGGCAGAATTTGCTTACAATGATTCACTCAATAGAAGCATAGGGAAAAGTTCATTCCATATTGTATATGGAATGCATCCAAGAGGAGTTTCTGAATTGAAAGAGGCAGATCAAGATGAATTCAGAAGTACTAGTGCAGAGGACTTTGCAGAAGGAATGAAGGAGCTTCACAGCCAAATTAAGGAGTGATTGGAGAGTTCAAGTCAAGAATACAAGCAGAGAGCAGATCAACACAGGCACAAACTTCAATTTGAAGTTGGTGATATGATTCTTACGCATCTGAGGAAGGAGAGGTTCCCAAGGGGAATGTATAATAAGCTGAATATGAAAAAGATTAGACCGTGCAAGGTCATAAGTAAATTTGGGGCAAACTCATATGAGATTGAATTACCCGATAGGGTCAAAATCTCATCGATATTCAATGTTGCAGATTTGTACCCTTATAGAGCTGAAGAAGCAGGAGTAGAGGAGGAACATAAAGGTATTCAATGGACAAAACAAATGCCTATAGCTGAAAAGCCACAGATGGAAAGCATAATTGACAACAGGATTAGCAAAAAGACCAAGAGAAAAGAGTATTTTGAATACTTGGTCAAATGGAAGGGACATCCAGTTGAAGATTCTAGTTGGGAGGATGAAGCAACAATTCATAGGCATGGACAGACCATGCAAGATCTCATGAATAAGAGTTCATGAAAATTTTCAAGCGAGGGATTATGATGCAGGAGCATCGTAAGCAGCCAACCAAGCAAGCAACGTAAAAGTGGGAGACAACTGGAAAAGAACCCATGCACATTTGAAGTGTTTTGATATTAATGAATGGACATTAATGTAATAGCTAAGGGAAGCGTACTTACACTTATGTCTAGATGTTGTAAATAGATCTTGAGCATTTTTCTCATCTGTAGTATGTAAAGGCATTTATGCGTAATGAATGCAAGTAGGTAGATTTAATTTAATAGATTAGATAGTTTAGAAGTGCAGGAGGGAAAACGGATATAGACACCCTCACCATTGTATAAAAAAAATAAAAATTTGGATGATCAGAATTCATAAGCTATAGAGTTGTAGCAGAGAGCTGTAGAGAAGAACCCATGTACAAGAGAACTTGAGTTAATATATGAAGCTTTGACTCAACTTTCATGGTGTTATGATGCTTATTATTTACATTTGTTGAATGGTATGTTTACAATTGATTTGTTTCTCTGTTATGCATTTGTTTTCAATGTTGTGTTATGTGTATGATTTCATGTTGAGCGTATGAAGTCTGAGAGGGTAGAAGAATGAGTTTCAATTGTTTCTCTTCCTGAGAATTCTTGCAAGGAGTGCAGTGAACGTCCGCAAGGTGCGCGTTGACGAGGGTTTGAGTTTCATCTCAGAAAGCTCAAGAGAGATACCATTGTTCTCATACCAGCTAAAGTGCAGGTGAAGCACAGAGCCGTGCAAGGTGTGCACAAGCCAATTAAAGCCTTGGATTTTATAAATCCAGAAGGAATATTGAGAGGACCACTGTTGCAAAGAGTGCACAGGGTCGGAGACTCAAATAACTAGAGGTTATTTGAAGGTTTGCCTCAAGGAGTGCAAGTAGGGATCCTTTTAGGGAGATTGAGTTTACAAGTGAAAGATCAGGAAGGATAACACCTTTGAAGTGCTCAAATAAAGATGGAGATTGAATTCGTCTCGTAGAAGTTAATTTCAGGAGGGAGAACACCGAGTCGTTTGGACAAGGGTCATTGAAGAGTGCATTTGGTGGTTAGAATTATCCATGGAGAGTTCACAAAGTCACTAGGACCGTAGGATCTAGAGGAGCTGTAAGGTGGTTAGGAGTTGGATGAATCCACCACCTTGACATCAAGAATCAATGTGGATTGTTGATCGTGATCTGTTTGAGCCGTTAGATCATTTCGGGGATTCAAGATTCGCAAGTTTGGAGTGCAAGCCAAAATCCTTGGTCATGAAAATTTCGAAGTCGCGAAACGCGGTGTGTCGTTGGAGTGGAATTTTGGTAATTCGTGATTCGTCATTCCGAAAATCCTAATGACAAGGAGTCGGGACCCTTTGCATTGAAAATTCCGAAGTCACAAAACGTAACGTGTCGTTGGAGTGAAATTTTGGTAATCCGGGATTCGGCACTCCGGAAATCCTAATGACAATGAGTCGGGACCCTTTGCATTGAAAATCCCAAAGTTGCAAAATGTGGCATGCCTTTGGTGTGGGATTTCATCATTTCTGCTTTCCAAAGTTCGGGAAGTAGAGGAGGCAGTGACTTTGGAATTGAGAGTTTCAAACTCCCGTTTCGCGAAATCCGGAAGAGGGAAAGGAAAAATTCCCAAAAAGTCGAGGGGCAATAGCCGTTAGCACCAATCGGGTTTCAGGACTCAAGAAGTGGAGTTGCATGGTCAACGCAACTCCCAAAATCGTGAAAAGGGAAACATGAAAATATGGGTCCCAAGTCTCGGTCAGAGGGTACGTGCGGTGGAAGTCAAAGGAGGGGTCAAACTTCAGCGAAAATCCTGAAAGGCCATCGATCTCGCATTCCTTGGAACATTGAGCCCATTTTGACATTTTGGCATTTTGGAGTTCGGGGAATCATAAGGGAAGAGGAATGGTTGTTGGTTGTTCGCTCAAAGCCCCGAAAGCCAAAATTCATGTGCTTTTCCCGTTGGAGGAGTCAACCTTCATTGACGTTTTTCATTTTGGAATTTGCCAAGAGCTGTGGAAATACACCGGGACTCTCCAACTCCCAAAACCTGAAGTCCTTTGTGGCTTAAACAAAGGTTTTGATTAACCATTGGCATGGTTTTAGTGAAGATCCTGTGTGGATCCCGGCTTGAGGGAAAGGTGGTCTGCGTCACATAATCTCGATGCTTCTAGAAGGATAATCATATATGGTGAGGTGGCCTCTGAGAAATTTGGATCTTACTCACTTTCATGATTTAGTGGGATCATCCTAACCTCCTCACCTTATCCTCTTCATTTTATAAAAGGAGAGGAGCTCTCGTGGAGAAAGTTAGCTTGATTGGGTTTGAGTGGTTTTGTAGCTTGGAGTTTTTGGAGCTTGTATGTTGGCTTTGAGATTTTCTTTGCCAAGATAGATTGTGAGTAGATATCATATCTACTGTCACAGAATCTATGGATCAGAAGTGTGTGGGAAGCAAGGAACTATTGGAAGGAACCTAACAACATCAAGGCATCTGGTTATATCTTTCTTCCACATTATTTAATATAGATATACTTTTCTTTCCTATATGAATGTTATTTGTTCATATTGTATGATTCCTTGATCATGTACATAGTTTCATATCAAATAGAATTTGTTATTCTTGTCTTCGTTGGTTTGTATTCCTTTGCAAATATTTCTCCATAAGCCTCGCGATGAAGCTTGGACTTCATTGGCAAAGTCGGGTCTTCAATATTTAAAATATATGTTCTAGATCCATTTCTCATTTGATAATTGAAATCTAAGGAAAGAGTAGTGTATTGTCTTGTTTTGTTCTAGTTTCATAGTGAAGCTAGGGGGATTGATTTGTGTTTGCACTTAATAATTATCTCGATAACAAATACCCATACAAATAGTTTGCATGGTTGTTTTCTATAATAATTGGACAAGAGTCCACGACCTTTGTTACAAAGTATATTGTATATATTTAGTATCATTCATTCATAAATATGTTGTAGTTGATTGGGCCTGAATCATTTCAAACGAGGTTTTGTTCTAGTTGGAAGTTATTAAAAATACCAGGAAAATTTAGATGACTTCTTATATAATATATGCTATAGTTTATTGTTATATTTTTGAGAACTTTCCTAGAGCTAAGAATATAGAATTCAAAAAGGATCTAGCTTCATTCTGGTATCTAGCGTTATGGAAGCACAATGATCCATACAATTTTTATGAAGTACAAAATGCCTTCTTGTCCTCTTTCAAAAATTTAATTCACATTCCTGCCACATCCAAATTATCACTAGAATATGAATTCTTTCTATCAAAGAAAGGAATTTTCGAGAGTATGGAATTTTTCAGTTTTATTGGACTTTATGGATTTCAAGGAAACCCTATTTTTTGCCATTCTATGTTACCAACAAACTCTTCACTATTGAAGTATGCAAATAATAAAAATATTGGACACATTTTTTCAATGAAAAAAGAAAAAATAAATTCATCCCGTTTTTGTGGAAAATTGGAGAAATTTATGTAAAGAGCATTTCTCATTTGGATGAATTCACTACTTAGTTTGACCATTTCAATTTAAAGGAAGTTCAGGAAATTAAAGGTTTCGACCCTAATAATTTGTTTTCAGCACACATGTTTACAATTGGATACATATCATCATTTCAAAAGTCTATTTAACTAGAATAAGGAGGGGGAGACAATCAAAACCTTCCAGAAATATCTCCTGGAACAACCCTGGATGATATAGATGCGTTGGTCAACATCAATGATCACTATAAGAAACAAGGGAGATATACGATAGGTAGAAACCCAGGATCACCAAATGTGTGTCAAAATAATACCTCGACAAAAGGAAAACCTCGTAATAATTGTCAATAACAAGGAAAGTCTTCCACTGGAAATTGAGATGATGGTGGAGATAAAGACCCTTCCAAAAATGTAGTTGAAAAATCACACATTGTTCATGTATCTGTAAAAAGAAAAAGAGAAGTTCAGAAAGAAGGGCAGGAAGTACCTGAAGTTGAACTTAGTCCCATAGATATGGAGGTTGACAACATTATAGAAGAGCCCAACTAAGCTAAACAAAGAATGATTGAGAGAATAATTATAGCTAAAGAATTGGATGCTAAAGAGATAGAGGTATTTGAAGAGGAATTTATCACTTTTCACCACGTGGCCTACAACAAAAAATCTAAGAAGTTGTTAATTGAAAAATTAAATTTGAAAAATAAAAAGGTTTCTGAAAAATGGAAATCGAAGATTGATTTTCAAGGGGTAAAACCCTAAAAATTCATGGATTTTCATTAAGCAACCGGTGAAGATTTAAAATATTCCATTGATGATATAGAGAAGGAAAATCTTATCTTAAAATAAAAAGTGAAAGAATTGGAAAAATCTCTACTTCCAAGAGCCCTATTTTCTCAACCCATTATTGCTATACAAACATTGTACAATCTCTAAGATGTATAAGAAACAAGCTCCATGTTAAAGGTTTCATCAAGTTTATTGACAACTATAAGAAAATGTATTGGAGATCACATTCAGAAAAGGATAGACTTGATCCTTGAAATATGGGAGTTAGCAACAAGTTGAAGCACTCTCTCAACAAAGGTCTTGCATTTTAAAGAATATCTCCAAAAGGACTTAGAAAATGATGAAAGTTTTTACAAATAAGTTGTGGGTACATTTTCAACAAAGGTATTAAGTTTAAGTGATATTCATGGAAGAGAGAAACATATTCAGTCTAAGTCTTGTTTGAAACAAATAAATGCTTGTTGGTTGAAAATAATTAAATAGTTGCGGGGAATTTTTTCAGAATGTGATGTCATAAATACCAAAAGAGGTGATTTATTTTTAAATCTTGTTGATCTAACCAAAGATCTAGAGGGATCACATTTAATCATGGATTCAATACTCATATCATGAGATAAATTACATGAATATCTAGATTCCCTAAATATTTCATGGGCCAATGAATTTAACAACTCAACTGAATATTCCGAAGAGGAAGTGGAAAGGTGGTTAATATGGTATGTAAATAAAATTGAAGATGTTTAAGACACACTTAATCAATTGAAAATTGATCTTAAATATCTAGAAAATGAATTATTTGAAACCAAGACTAAGAAATAAATAATGGTTTCTCCCATGTGGGAATATATTGAACATCGGTTAAGAAATTCCTTGGTTAAGATAACTGAAACAAATCAACAAGAATATGATAATACCATTAAACCACCTCTATCCAAAAAACTTATAAAAGAGAGGTCAACAAGAAAATTAAATCTCTCTGATATTCCATCATAGTAAGTCAAGTAGTCTTCTTTTTTAGCTTTCAACTTTCTCTATTTTTGAGTTAGCAGTCATCCTGCCTTTCTTTCATGATCTGTGAATGTTGAAGGTTGATTCCTAACTGTCTTTTTCTCTTTTCTTCCAGGTATTTTCATTTATTGGTCCACGGGAGACCCATCTCAGTTTGTTTAAGAAAAACACAATTTACTTTCTATTGTTATAAACTTTTGCAATCATCTATTATTTTTTTGAGGTTCCAAGAGAATTATTCAAGACATTACATTAGTGATTTATCATTCTTTCATATTTAAGCATGATATTTCAAATGTGTATCTATCAAAAACTTTTTGGGTTTTAATCGAATGATCGTTTAAAGTTCTCTATCATATGTGATCCTTATATTCCTCTTCTGCTAAATGATGTGTTATGTTTTACTTTATTCTATGATGGAAATTTCAGTGTGTGGGATTGCTTATTCTCTTGGTTTATAATCTTGTATTATAGTCTGAATATTTATTTTTTGGGACATGCCTAGTCCTTTCTAGGATTTCTCTACATGGGAAAATTTTCTTCAATAATAAACCTGGTCCTTTCTCAAGAACTTTTGATATTCTTGTATTTTATTAAAACAAAGAGGAGTACCACCTCTCTAAAAACACATGGAGATTTATCCTCATGATGTTATCTTAAAAACCTTAAAGAATATTTTAGATCAATAGGTACAGGTACACCTCCTAGGTAATATGTTAAATTTCAATTGGAGGTAGTATCTGATCTCATGTATGGGACCAAGGCTAGATGCTACTATAAATCACATGACTCCATTGGAGGTAGCCTCTACAATGTGTTGGAAATTTTTTTGTCGTTGATGTAAACTTTAGAAGAAGTCTAGAAGACTCTAGAAGTGATGGGTATAATTGAATAAGTATCCAAAGTGGTCCCTTTATGGCGTATCTTTGAGCGTTTCCCACACAGGAAGATGATTTGAAGAAGTCTACAAGAAGCCTATAAGTGTGGTCATGAGGCTCAAAGTTGACTGGGGAAAACAAGGTTGAAGAACACTAAAAGTACATGAAAAACCCTCATATATGGATAGTCCTCTTCATGTTGTTTCCAACTGTAGGTGGTATGCCATGTGGTTCCTCACGGTTGAGGAGTTATTCCCTCTTGAAGTTGAATTCCCCGAAGAATGGTTGAGAAGCCCCATAAAACATTTGCAACAAGAAATAATGAGCTGACCCTAAAATCACGAAAAAGGGTAAAACGATCATTAATTAAAAGGGTAAAACAATTGTAACAAGAAATAGTGAGTTGACTCTAAAATCAGGAAAAAGGGTAAAACAATTACAAGTTAGCCCCAAAAGAAGTCACTTGAAAAATACAAATATACATTAAGAGTCTCTCATTCATATACACAAGTTCATTGAACATCTATGAAGTGATATACTGGTGAATATTCCAATAATTGGTATCAGAGAAGATCCTTCAAGAATCAACTTAACCGCTAGAAGGTAGATCATGGATTTCACTAACAATGGAGTGCCAATGTTTAATGGTTAGAATGGTTTGAAATATGAAATATGGAGCACAAGAATGAAACCCATTTTACAGGCACAGGGATTTGAAATTTGGCAATAAGTTTTTATAGAATACACTGCTTCAAAGAAACCAAAGACTACATCTAAGGAGGAATTGAAGAGAAACAACAAAACAACAATGGATTTCATCTTGGAAGGATCACCTGATCTTGTAAAATACAAAGTGGGAAAATTCTCATCAGCCAAAGAACTTTGGGATAAGATACATAATATTTGATTTAAGGAATATCATATTATCTCAGAGCCAAATCATATTAATCATAATAAAGAATATGTTGAAGCTGAACAAGAATAAAGAGTGCTCTTGATGGAAATGTAAACTCAGAAAGAAACCTCTGAAAGTGACGAAGAAGGTGAAGTAGATATTGAAGCAGAACTAATAAGTTCCTTAAGCGAGATAAAAAGAGAAAGGAATAAAATCAAGTCATTCAAAGAAGAATTGATCAAACTAAAGGAGAGTTCTCAAAATACCAAAGAAGTTTCTCTGGTGTACTATGTATATGTGGTTATTTGGTATGTGTTTTTTATTGATATTGCTTATGATATACTGAATGAAAATGATATACTGTTGATAAAGTTAAAGTTCACATGTTGTGATTGAAAGTGGTAAAAAATTCTCAATACCAATTCACCCCCCTCTCGATATTCCAACAATTGGTATCAGACCAGGTCCTTCAAGAATCAACTTGACCACTAGAAGGTAGATCATAGATTGCACTAGGAATGGAGTTCCAATGTTTAATGGTCAGAATGGTTTGAACTATAAAATATGGAGCACAAGAATGAAACCATTTTTACCGGCACAATGATTATACGTTTGGAAATTAGTTGTTATTGTTAGGAAATGAGACAAACTTCCATGCTAAACCTAACATAAGAAAGGAATAAATATTTAATCAAGAAAGTAAATGACAAAAAAATCACACAATACACAAATATTTTACCCTGGAAACCCAAACCAGGAAAACCAACATTCCTTGAGAGTTCATCTCCTTGTTGTCTTATTCATTCAAAATAAAAGGTTACATGTCTAACCTTGGTCTACACCTAAGAAACAATTGACATCATACCCTCTTGTTTATGCAAGAAAAACCCTATAACCAATTCGACTTACATCTACATGACACACAAACTCTACGATTATTGATTGACTCATTGATCATCCTTTACGGCCTTACAAAATGCCTCTTTATAGGTTTTACAATAGGAAAAACCCTAAATAATTGGCACCAAAGAATGGTTACAATTCCATGCAGATCATTGGCTACAAATCCCGTGAATCCCATAATTCTATTAGAGTCGACTACCAAGTCAGATTACCAGTCAACTACCAATCGACCTTCATTCAATATTCATTCGGTTGCCACATGCCCACCTATCGACCTCTTGTCGGTTGACCTTTTCTACTTGTTGTCGATGCCTTTACCATGTCGAACCACATCGACCTTAAAATTTGAATTTACCCAGTTGACTAACCTAAAAATTCGACTTGTTTTTTATCCACCTTGTCTTTGTCTTTACCCGGTAAAACCACCTCAACCTTCGACTTCAACTGTCCGTCGATCCACTTCAACTTTCACTGCAAAGAATATAACAACCCAACAATCTCCCACTTGTTTTCATCTTTGTTGAAACTGGGAGACCTTTGAAATTTCATTCACATACCTAGGGTAGCAATGGCCATTGCCTCTCTGCACCAAGAGAACTTCACATCACTCACAGACTTGGTCAACAAGTATGCTATGTTTTCCAACATGTCTACCTTCTCCAAAAACACCTTGTTTCTTTCCACCACGTCTCTCACAAAATGTTATTGTACATCAATGTTCTTATTCTTTTAATGATAATACGGGTTCTTTTCTAGAAATATTTCCCTTTGAATATTAAAATTTATATTCATAGCTCTGTGTTCAAACCCGATTCCTGAACACAACCTTTGCAGCCATACTGCTTATGTTCTTCCTTGAGTGGTTGCCATGTATTCAACTTCTATTGTTGACAAGACTATGACCTCCTGTCGCTTACTCATCCATTTGATTTCTCCACCGAACATTTTGAACACATATCCACTGGTTGACCTCTGTCAATCCAAATATCCATCCTAGTCGGCATCAACAAATCCATGTACATTTAATTCACCTCCACCTCTAGGTTTTCCTTGATAGCATATAGCATAATATTTTGTGCCACACAAATACTTGAATACTCTCTTGAAAGTTGTACAATGCTCCTTCCCAGGTGTTTGTTGGCCCTTGACCAAATTTTGAGGATCCTTGGTCATGTTTGACCTAATTTTGGGACTTCGACAGGCTGTTGAAGGTGGAGCGCAAGTCGAAGTGGAGATCGCAGGATCTCAACCCCTTTTTAGGGTGTTTTGGGTTTTGGGCTTATGTAACGGGTATGGGGATGTTGTCCCATGGGTTTACCCATGTTTAGGCCCTTTTTGTAATGTATAAATAGAAATCTAGGCGATGTAGGAAGTAGTTTGATCTATGTGATCAAAGAGAGGCTAGACACTATGCTAAGTGAAACTTGAAAGTGCTTTCTACATGTTATGTTGAGAACTTATAGAGCTAAGTGAAAGTGATTCTAAGAGACTGTGAAGAGGCTTTGTGTTGTAACTCAGGGAAGGAGGATCTAGCAGAGTGCGTGCATAACTCATGTCCTCTGCGGAGTAATATATCATGGCTCTGTGCATGTAGAAGATTGAAAAAAAGAAATAAAGAAGAAGAGTTGGTGGATGTAGCCCCAGGGTAGGGGTGAACCACGTATACCCCATGTTATGGTTTCTTAGTGATTTATGATTTTTCTCTTGTTTATGTGGTTAAATGCTTAGTGCACTGATATATGCCTAGAAGAATCCAATGTGATAGATTAGTGTTGAATACTCTCAATGAATGCTAGATCTGATCTATGTTGGTATGCTGAGTTCTTGAATCTATTGGATATGTGTGAATACTGTGCTGATCTATTATTAGGGTTTAGGTGGGCTGTAAGATAAGTTTGAATATTAATGAACTATAACTACTAAGTTCTCTATTAAGGTGTTACAATCACAGATCTTTGTCCCAGCTAAGGTTGCAGACATCTAATTCCTACAACCACCCCTACCTCTACCTCAGGTGAGACTTCATTTGTTTCGCAGGTGTTGCCGAAAGGGCCGGTAGTTAGGGTTTTGTTGGTGCATTGTTGTAAGCGTTGAACCCTGGGTCTTCCCCTATGCCAACAAATGGTTCTGTTGCCGGGACTGAAACTGTGATTGTTGGGAACTGAAGGAGAGAAATCTCCATGTGTATATATGTTTCCCTAGTGCGCAACATTATACTTGACCTGTGAAGTTCTGTGCCAAGAAGAAAAGAGGTAAGACCTGAAATCTTTGTGTTCTGATAAAATTAAAGTAAGAAGTTTTGGTTAAAGAGGTAAGATCTTAAAGCTTTGTGCTCTGATAAAGGTAAGAGCAATGAAATTTTTTGATTGAAAAGGTAAGATAAGAGGAATTTTTTTTTTCAAAAGTATGGATCTAGGTATGTTTGATAAATTTTGTCCTAGCTTGAAAAGTAGGGCACAAATAGATGAAAGAAGGTTTGATATGAGTAGATATGACAAAAATAGTGAAAGATATGTTATTCCCATGCATAGAAAGAATGTTTGGACTAATAAATGGATGCAGGAACATAGAAAGATTTTTTTGCAGGTTAGCTACTATGATCCTAGTGCACAGTACATGAAAGGTTGGGGATCATTTCAAAGAAAAAGAAGATTAACCCTTTGTTACAGTTGCAGAAGATCGGGACATCTTGCTAAGGAATGCCCTAGTAGAAGACCTAATTGTATTTTTTAAAAAGCCACGTATCATGAAGATTTAGATTTCTCTAAAATGATTGGTAAGCTCGAAAGAATGAATATGAGACAAGAAAACCCTAAGGGAGGTCAAGAAACTGAGACCATGATAGAACCCTAGAAAGAATTAGAGAATGTATTGCTACAAATGAAAGAAACCCTAAATGATCACATAAATATCAACTTATGAGAGATCTTCCAAGAAAAAGAATGCATAGAAGCAATAATAAGAGACTTCAGCATTGATTGTGTTCTAGATGAAGAAACACAGGTAAATATCATGACAAAAAGAACATCGGAAACTTTAGGAAAGCCTGTTATGATTCCTTCATTGGGAGGAATAAGATTATTTAGAGGAAAGTTGATAAACCTATGTGGAAGACTCACCCAGATATATATGAGTGCTCATGGAACCTCGACAAAGGAAGATTTTGAGATTGTTAAATTTATTGAGAACAACGCCCCATTTTCTATATTACTAGGAAAACCTTGGATTGAAACAGATCAGACCAAAAGGAAAGAAGAAGAAGTCTTAGAGAAGAAGAAGCAAGAATTAAAAAAAATTATGACTAGGAGGAGAGCACACTTTATTGAAGAATAGGAGAATAGATCGAAGCTACTTAGAACGAGAAACTTGGATGTCGAAGTTGAAAGAACACAAGAATACTCACAGACGAGTAGAACACCTACCCCAGATAGAGAAGACGTATTACTCTCTGACCCTATCAAAGGATCTCAACAATGCGAAGTTACTATGCCAAAAGGAGATAAGAATCAGAATGGAAAGAGGAATACCAAGACGAAGATCACTGGGAAGAATGCTAGAAAGCTCAGTAAGAAGAGAGAAAAGATAGAAAGGTTACAGAAGGTTCCAGAGGGGACTTCGCAGAAGGAAGGTTTGCAGGACTGAAACTTGGTCGGGATATTAGAAAAAACAACATGGCACTTTTCCATGGAGAATCGATATAGTCATTGAATGAATTATAACCATTAGCCTGATGACCCGAACGGCTATAACCATAGTAATGGCCCAAAGACACACCATCAGACCGTTGGGACCACACCGCAGTAGATAGAACCGCATTGATGAAGGTCTCTCATCCGTTGGAGAGATAGGTTACATCGTGCCTACTTAGTCTATTGACTGTTGCACCGAGAACACTTTTTTGAATTGTATCCAAGCCAACTCATTTCTATCGCACTGTGTTTACTGAGATCGACACCTATTCCATTTCCTTACACACTCATTCATCCACCCGAGTTATCCGATATAAGCGTGTATGTTGGACGAGCTTAGCGCCGCAGAGAAAGTCATCGAAGAAGTTCTCATTGATCTCATGGCTGAAAAAGTAGTGTCCACAGGTATTCAAGCATCATCAACGAGAGGAGTGCAAGCCTCTTTGTCAACTTATCATGGATCTGCACTGTCCCGACCAACAATAGAGAAGAGAACCAAGAACCGATATGACCTGGAAAACGTGAAGCTAATACCGACCTTCCTACCCAACTACATCCCACCTATGGCTAGCATGGTGAGTCGTGACAATGTCCTGAGAGACTTTGATTATACCTTGGTTATTGCGTACCTCCCGAAGGGGATACGTGTAGTTAGAGTGCAATAGGATAAGATCACAAATTTGAAGTTCAGTGACTTAAAACTAGGAGACCACAAGAACCATAGTATGCTCACTCCTTACAATTACTTGACTAGGACGAAGGGGAAGAACTCAAAAATAATCCCCCATCCATGGACTATGAACCTCGTGTAGTCCACCCTCTTGAATGTAATGAAGATTCCACGCTTTGGAAGGCACCAGGAGGTTAACGCCTGTGTTAAGCTCCTACTCTCATTTTACCATGGCGGCTACCTATGGCTAGACCAACGCATCATAGTCGATCTGACGTTGATCCATATTATCATTGGATTCAGCATGAAAGGACTCGACCTGTAGGACTTCTACCCAGGGAAGGCTACAAATCGCACATTGGCCCAGAAAATCAAAGACACATATGGTGATGTAGAAAAGGGAATGCGAGGCTACAATCTAGCTTACATCCAGAATGGAACAGTATGCCTAGCCTACCAGCTGATCGTAGGAAATCTTGTGAGAAATAACAGACCTACACAGGTCACATGATTTACTGTTGACCTTGCCAGGAAATGTGTAGAAGGACTCCAGATGAACTAGGTGAAGTACTTGGTCAACCAACTAGAATTAGACTTCCACGAAGCTTAGGATTAGGGCTATGAGTTCTAATTTAATTGGCTCCTGATCCTCATCACATTTACCTCTTGGGATATTCCAGAAGGTGCGACCTTCTTGGACATTGAGCTATTCAAGGTGCTCACTGCGAAGTTCACCACACTCTGGTACTCGAGAGAAATGGGAAAACAGTGGAAGTCGAACATGGTCTTTCATACATATTATATCCAACTGAAGAGGGTTATCAAAGTTGTCCCTCGCATGACACCAAACACCCTACATCGGTTATGACCCCTCATAAAGTTTTGCGCAGATCAACACTTCATTTATATCACCACGCACACAGATGAGCATAAAGAAGAAATTCAGTCATACTACAAGATCACATAGGAGGACCTCGAAGAGATAACCAAGGACTGGTCGACAGAGCTCCTCATCCCTGTTGAGCTTGCAGAAATGTTATACCCTAAACTAATAGGCAGCCGTGAGACCACTCATGAAGCAAAGGATACCCCTGGACCCATCAAAAGGAAGAAGACCGAAGAAGTCCAAAACTTGAGTAGTGCATCGAAAGAAACTGCTTCAGTATCACCTAGTCGAGGGGGTAATGACAAAGAAGATCAAGAAGAGACCAACAAAAAAGAAGATCAACAGAAGCAAGGAGAAGTAACAATGCCTAGGGATCTTGTTGATGAGGCTAATCCCTTTAATAAACATAAGTTTTACCCCATGAAACCCACTTCCCGAAATAAATCCAGAGCCACCTTAACTAAGATGCAAACTGTGCTCACTATAGATGACTTCGACTTCATCATCGCAGTTGTAGCAGATACCTCATAGGACATATTGCAAATTCATGAAGCTAAGCAGGAGGATATGTACGACAGGATTGAGGTTGAACTCAGAGGGGTACAACAGGCCCTTCAATCCAGCCGCGCAGTATCCATTGTGCCCCTTCCATCAGAAGAACCAGAGTTGGGAGATGAGCCTGCCCAACTCTGTAGACTATATGATGTGATCAAATCTCACCTTCGTCGAGCACAAGTTGAGAAATACCAGGCCATAAAAGACCTAAAACAATCCCAAGAAGAAATGGTAGAGCAACGTCGGGTTTCATAAAAGGAGAAGGATGACCTTCAAACCAAGTTTGAAGAGGCGAAAGCCTAACTCCACCAGGAGAAAGAGAAGTTGCTCGTAGAGCAGCTTGGATTCAAAGAAGCAGTTGATAGGGCACTTCGCTTTGTAATGGGATTAGAGCCAAAGTAGAAGACTGAGTGGAGCATCAAGTAACGTAGCTCGCAGAAGCTATCCAAAAATTTCAACAAAGAATAGCATACTTAGAGCTAGGAACAGTGCCCAACACTCTGTCGAATGTATGAGATAAAAGAGAAGCAATTGGTCGAAGTGCAGTTGAGAGAATCAAGGCCCTCACCATGGAATGTAAACAACTAAGTGATTTTAGTGCCTAGAATTATGAGCGACTCACTAAGGATCCTAAACTGAAGGCACTGGAGTCACAGCTCCAGGAGGCAAAGCAGAAAGAAGAAATAGTATAGGCATAGTTGAAGCCCCTGTCAGTCATTGAGAGGATGAAGTGATCCCAATAATAGTGCATTTCTTAGCAACAGGTCCACACCATTCAGAGAAAAGTCATGGAAGTGACTCAAAGGCTCCAACCAATATAGGATGAGGCTTGCCAACTATTCATAGAGATTGAAGGCCAAGGAGAAGAACTAGATAAAGTCATCACTACAATTGAAGAATGCTTAGAGGGACCTGACAATGAAGCAGTAATCCAAGAGTTCAATGAGTAGGAGTTCATGGCACAGTAGTAGGTTGAAGCAGCTCAAGGATTTTGAAGAAGATCTATCGAGACTAGAGTGACTCAGGATGAGTCATAGGTGAGTGTTGGGGGACTGTTGGCCCGTGACCAAGTTTTGAGGATCCTTGGTCATGTTTGAACTACTTTTGGGACTTCGACAGGCTATTGAAGGAGAATTCAAGTCGAAGTGGAGATCACGGGATATCGGCCTATTTTTAGGTATTTTTGGGTTTTGGGCTTATGTAACGGGTATGGGGATGTAGTCCCATGGGTTTACCCATGTTTAGGCCCTTTTTGTAATGTATAAATATAAATCTAGGCGATGTAGGAAGTAGTTCTATCTATGTGATCAAAGAGAGGCTAGACACTGTGCTAAGTGAAACTTGAAAGTTCTTTGTGCATGCTATGTTGATAACTTGTAGAGATAGTGCAAGTGATTGTAAGACACTGTGAAGAGGATTTGTGTTGTAACTCAGGGAAGGAGGATCTAGCGGAGTGCACACATATCTCATGTCCTCTGCGGAGTAAGATATCATGGCTCTGTGCATGTAGAAGATTGACAGAAATAAATAAAGAAGAAGAGTTGGTGGATGTATCCCCAAGGTGGGGTTGAACCACATATACCCCGTGTTATGGTTTATTAGTGCTTTATTATTGTTCTCTTGTTTATGTGGTTAAATGCTTAGTGCACTGATATATGCCTAGAATAATCTAATGTGATAGCTTAGTGTTGAATACTCTGAATGAATGATAGATCTGATCTATGTTGGTATGTTGAGTGCTTGAATCTATTGGATCTGTGTGAATACTTTGCTGATATATTATTAGGGTTTAGCTGCACTGTAAGCTAATATTGAATATTAATGAACTATAACTACTAATTTCTTTGTTAAGGTGTTACAATAAAAAATCTTTGTCCCAGCTAAGGTCGTAGACATCTGAGTTTTGCAACCACCCCTACCTCTACCTCAGGTGAGAATTCATCTGCTTCGTAGGTGTTGTCTAAAGGGACAATAGTTAGGGTTTTGTTGGTGTGTTGTTGTAAGCGTTGAACCTTGGGTCTACCCCTGTGCCAACATGTGTCGACATGTATCTTCTCAACACTCCCACTTCATGGGAAATGTCATACCATTACATACATACATTATACTACCAAAAACACTTGCATAGGGAGAATGTTCCATGTCCTATATTTCTTCATGTGTCTTTGGACACTTTTCAACAATTATCCCTGCTCCCACATAAATTGGCACCTTCACCAGTTTGGAATCCTACATGTTGAAACGTTTTAAAATCGTTTCAATATAATTCGTCTGGTTCAACCAAATATTTTTATTTTCTCAAACTCTTTTAATATCCATTCCCATAATTAATTTAGCTACACCAAGATCCTTCATGTCAAACTTGGAGGATAGATGCTTCTTCACCTCCTTTGTTGCTTCCATGCTACTTCCAATCAGCAACATGTCATCGACATATAAAGCGACATATATGAAACTCCCACCTTATTCTTTGGAATGTATGCAGTGATCAACTTTACTTCTCACAAATCCCAAACTAAGGATGTATGTGGATAACTTTTGGTACCACATCCTTGGTGATTTATTTAGACCATAAAGGGATCTTTTCACTTTACACACCAAATCTGTGTTTCCCTTTACTACAAATCCTTCAAGTTGTTTCATGTAGATTTCCTCTTTCAGGTCCCCATGTAGGAAATTTGTCTTCAAATCCATTTGTTCAATTTCGATATCAAATGTTGCATCCAGAGACATTAGTACTCTAATGGAAGTTAATTTTTCAACATGGGAGAAAATCTGACCGAATTCGACTCCTTCAACTTAGGAATATCCTTTCGCTACTAGTCGAGCTTTGAATTTTTCGACTTGACCTATTGCATTCATATTCTTCTTGAATACCCACTTGATACCGATAGGCTTTCTTCCACTAGGAAACTTGACTAAGTCCCATGTCTCATTCTTGTGCAAGTATTCCATCTCTTCGACCATGGTGTCCTTCCATATTTTTCCCTCTGCTAAGCCAACTTCCTCCTCAACCGACTTGGGCTCATCGTTGGTGGAAGTTAACATGAATGCAGAATGGAAGTCAGGTGGACTACACCTTTCGACTGATTTTCTTACTCTTTCTGGCCTCCTTATAATCAGATTTGGTTGTTCCACCTCTTCCTTTGATTTAGTCGACTCATTTGGATCATATTATTCGTTCCTTAGTTCAAACTGCACTGTCTTAGGATTATTCTCGGTCTGAACAATTTCCTAAGGCTCAGACTTACTTATTACTTCTCTGAAGACCACATCTTGACTCTACACTGCTTTCCTTGATGTAGGATCCCATAGCTTATATCCTTTCATTCCTTATTTGTATCCAATGAAAATACATTTGACTTCCTTCTTGTCTAGTTTGCTCCTCTTTTCCTTGGGAATATGCACAAATGCATCACAACTAAATACTTTGATATGTGAAATCGAAGGCTTATTACCCGACCATACCTCATTTGGTGTCATGTCGACTAGCACTGATGAAGGAGACATATTCACTAGATACTTTTCCATGTCGACTGCCTCCACCCAAAATTCTTGTGTGAGAGAAGCACCACTGAGCATGCTCCTTGCCTTGGCCATCAACATTCTGTTCATTCTCTCGGCAACTGATGCAGGAGCATCGCCAACATCAAACGAGCCAGTGCGGAAAACAAAGGACAGCTGGACAAGCCCAGCCAAATTTTTGTATTTTCCCCGATGAGAGGTAAGACTGCGGTCATGGGGATAACGGTCATATGGGCCAAGAGCCTAGCCAGGAGAGCTAGTGCGTAAAAAGCATGTCGGGATTCGACGGATCATGGATCCTGAGGACAAGTGCATTTTGGCACTTGAAAGTCCGAAACCCCAACGAGAAAGAATATAAGGTTGCAGTCTTATGGAAAGTGGTCACATGGACTAGGGAATAGCCAGGAGGGGCTAAGGCAACAAAGGAGCGCATCGGGATATTGGAGATCGAGACATCAGGAGTTTGGAAACCTCGAAACTCGATTCTCTATTCTTCTGTCGTCGAAGAGAACAGTGACTAGCCTAAAGACTGTAAAGTGCTAAAAATACCTATGGGTCCATTTCAAAGGAGATTCCAATGGGAATCAGAAGAGCCATTCCAGATCGAGGGGGAAAATTGAACGATCCTTAAGACTGGGAGGTCAGGTGCGGGACCTGCTGAGGTAGGTGCCCGGGTGGACGCCATCAAGTGGTATCAGAGCTTAGAAAATCTTCTTTGCTTTCTGTAGCAGGAAGAAAGAAAGATTCACCATGCCGCCGAGGAGAAGAGATAGACAATCACTCGATCCAGAGGAGGAAAGGGAAAACCCGAGAGGAAGGGGTAGAGAAGTGCAGAATCCAGAAGTAGAAAGAGATCTGCATAACTTATGTGCTAGAGTTGTGGACATGGAGATAAGACAAACGCGCAGAGATGATGTAGGAGATATCAGTGAGTCCGAAAATGAAGATGATGCTAGACATGGAAAAGAAGAAATCCCAGTAGAAGATGCAGCAAATGAATGCTTACTTAAATCTATTGCAAGAATGAGTGCAAAGGTGAAAATGGACATTCCAGTTTATGAGGGAAATCTGGATGTAGAAGAGCTTCTAGACTGGATTAGAGCTCTAGACACCTATTTTGACTATGAAGATATCGAAGAGGACAAGAGAGTTAGGAATGTCATCATGAGATTAAAAGGACATGTATCCTTGTGGTGGGATGAACTACAAGCTGACAGGCGTTGCCAAGGCAAGCARAAAATTAAGAGCTGGGACAGGATGATTGCAAAGATGAAGGAAAAATTCATCCCCAGGCACTATCAAATTTCTCTGTTCAGGAGAATGCAAAACTTRAGACAGAAGCTGATGGGAGTGAAGGAATATACTRAGGAATTTTACAGGTTGAATATCAGGGCAGGTCATCGTGAAAGCAATGATGAAAAAGTAGCTAGGTACATGAATGGCCTGAGATATGATATTCAGGATGAAATGAGTATGGAAACCATCYGAATRGTAGAATATGCTTATCAAATGGCTTTGAAAGCAGAAGAKAAGTTGAGACGAAAGCAAAGTCAGAGGGGCCGAGGTAGGAMTCAGCCCAGGGGAAAATCAGTTGCCCAGGAAAGAACCCAKAAGCCCAGGGACGACTGGAAGAAACCTCAGACTCRGAAAAAAAGAGGTGGAAGCTCACAGCGAGGGTGATATGCTGAACAGAGAGAACAACATATTGAGCAAAGAGGAGGATATGCTGATAATAATAGGTTTCCTTGTACCAGAGGTAGAGGAAGAGGCAGAGGTGGAGTAATTACATGCTTCACATGTGGAAAGAATGGGCACAAGTCATTCGAGTGTCCAGAGAAAAAGAAAGAAACTGGAGAAACTCACATCGCCGAGGCACAGAGGTGAGATGTTGAGGCAAAAGACGCTAAAGGTGGAAGATCGCTCATGATGCGAAAAGTCCTTTTGACACCAGAGAAAGAAACAGAAAGTTCATTCCAAAGGACCAGACTTTTCAGGACAGCTTGGAAGACCAAAGGTTGGGCATGCAAGGTCATTGTGGACAGCGGTAGCACTGATAATCTCGTTTCAAATGAGATGGTAGAAAATCTGGAGCTGGAGACGACTGATCATCCAAGTCCATATAAAGTTTCGTGGCTACAAAAAGGACATCAGGTAAATGTCACCAAACAATGTTTAGTTGAATTTAAGATAGGGAGATATAATGATAAGATTTTATGTGATGTTATTCCTATGGATGTTTGTCATCTATTGCTGGGTAGGCCATGGAAATATGATAGGAATGTGATTCATGATGGGAGAATGAACACATACACCCTAGAGAAAAATGGGAGGAAACACATGTTACGCCAAATAAAGGATAAGGAGCTGAAGCCGGAAGTAAGAAACACAGTACTTCTCATGAGTGGGAAGGAACTCCTTACTGAGGTTAAGAAGAAGGAGGATCCACAGTTCATTGTGGTCAGAAAACCGAAGATTGTTCTGACTAGCACAAGATTGGATGATTTTCCAGAAGAAGTTCAGGGACTGCTGGAAGAGTTTGCTGATATAGTAGTGGATGAATTACCTCGTTCGTTGCCACCAATGAGAAGTGTGAGTTATCATATCGATCTCATACCCGGAGCCAGTTTACCAAACAAATCCGCGTATAGATTGATGCCGCAAGAGAATGAAGAGGTCAAAAGACAAGTCCAAGATTTGTTGGACAAAGGTTTGGTCAGGGAAAGCTTGAGTCTGTGTGTTGTTCTGATGGTACTCAGTCAGAAGAAAGACAGAGGCTGGAGGATGTGCATTGATTCAAGGGTGATTAACAAGATAACTATCAGGTACAGGTTTCCATTACCGAGGATGGATGATTTAATGGATTGCTTAAGTGGAGAAAAATTCTTTTCAAAGATTGATTTGAAGAGTGGATATCACCAGATTCGCATGAGAGAAGGTGATGAATGGAAAATAGCATTCAAGACAAGCGAAGGTTTATATGAATGGCTTGTTATTCCATTTGGATTAACAAATGCACCAAGTACCTTTATGAGGTTGATGAATGAAGTCCTGAAGGATTTCATCAGAAAATTTGTTATCGTGTATCTGGATGATATACTGATTTTCAGTAAAACGGAGGCTGAACATATGAATCATTTAGCCATTATGATGAATAGATTACAGCAATTGAAGTTGGTCATAAACATAAAGAAGTCCTCATTCATGAAGACATAACTCATTTATTTGGGATTTGTTATTTCAGCAAATGAGTTGAGGATGGATCCAGATAAGGTGGAGGTAATCAAGAATTGGCCATCACCGAGGAACATATTTGAGGTGAGAAGTTTTCACGGGTTGGCTAGTTTCTACCGAAAATTCATTAAGAATTTCAGTGGAATTAGTGCAATGATGATGGATACAGTGAAGAAAAGACATAAATCTTTTCACTGGACAGAAGAGGCTGAGAAGAGTTTCAATTTGTTGAAACGGAAGATTACGAAACAACCAATTCTGGTGTTGCCGGATTTTCAAAGGACATTTCAGGTGAAATGTGATGCAAGCGGGTTTGCAATAGGAGCAGTCTTGAGTTAGGAAGGTAGGCCGATAGCATATTTCAGCGAGAAGATGAATGAAGCGAAGGTGAAGTATTCCACGTATGATAAGGAGTTTTATGCCATCATCCAGGCATTGAAGAAATGGAGGCACTATCTGATTCCAAAGGAATTTGTTTTATATAGTGATAACCATGCATTGTAGTTTGTGACTCAATAGGAAAAGTTGAATCAGAGGCATGTTAAATGGGTTGAATACATGCAGAATTTCACTTTTGTGATAAAACATATTTCTAGTACTGCTAACAAAGTTGTTGATTCTTTGAGCAGGAAGTGTTTGTTGTTGCAGGAGTTCAAAGTCAAGACGTTAGGTTGTGATGATCTCAGAGACATGTACGCAGATGATCTAGACTTTAAGGAAGCGTATGAAGCAACCGAGAATCCAGTTCTCAGAGATAGCAGCAAATGGGACGAATACATGATCCAGGAAGGATTGCTATTTAAAGGCAATCAGTTGTGTATTCCAAATTGTTCCATGAGGGAGAATCTGTTGAAGGAGAAGCACAACAGAGGATTGGTCGGACACTTCAGTCATGATAAGACATTCGTGAAGCTAAGGGAGTCATACTTTTGGCCAGGGATGCGATCATAGGTCAAGAGGTTTGTAGACAAATGCAGGATTTGCCAGCATTCAAAGGGAAGGAAGCAAAAAGTGGGTTTTTATCAACCATTGCCCATACCTGAGAGGCTGTGGGATGAAATTAGAATGGATTTCATATTGGGATTGCCAAGGACACAAAGAGGATTTGATTCGATCTTTGTGGTAGTGGATAGATTTTCCAAGATGGAACATTTTATCCCATGTCAGAAAACCAGTGACGCGACACACATCACGAATTTGTTTTTCAAAGAAGTCGTTCGACTTCACGGCTTACCAAGGAGTATTGTTTCGGACAGAGATACAAAGTTCCTAGGGCACTTTCGGAGGACATTATGGAAGAAGATGGGGACTAACTTGTTGTTTATTTTAGCTTATCATCCTCAGATGGATGGACAGACAGAAGTGGTGAAATTTTTTTTGGGAGACTTGCTGAGGAGCCTGATGGCAGAGCACCACAACAGTTGGGACAATACATTGCCACAGGCAGAGTTTGCGTATAACGACTCAGTGAATCAAATCACAGGCCAGAGTCCATTCCAGATTGTATATGGCATGCAGTCGAGAGGAGTTTCTGAATAGAGAGATTTGGAACAGACTGCTACTAGGAGCGCTAGCACATAAGAATTCGCAGAGGCAATGAAAGAACTTCATAGCCGGGTGAAGGAGTGACTGCAGAATTCAAGTCAGGAGTATAAGCGGAGAGCAGATCAGCATCAAAGATGACTCCAATTTGAGGTTGGTGACTTGATTCTAGCACACTTAAGAAAAGAAAGGTTCCCGAGAGGAACATACAATAAATTGAAGATGAATAAAATCAGACCATGCAAGGTCTTGAAGAAAATTGGAGAGAATGCTTATGAGATTGAATTACCCGATGGGATCGGAATTTCTCCGATATTCAATGTCTCAGATTTATACCCATATAAACTTGAGGAAATAGGAGCAGAAGGTGAACAACCAGAGGTTCAGTGGAAAAAATAGATGCCAGTTGCAGAGAGATCACAGATGGAGTGCATACTGGAAAAGAGAGTCAGCAAGAAGACCAGAAGGAATGAATAATTTGAATATTTGGTCAAGTGGAAGGACCATCCAGTTGAAGATGCCAGCTGGGAAAATGAAGCAGAGATTCTGAAGCATGGATAGACCATGCAGGAGCTCATGGACAGGAGCCCATGAATATTTTCAAGCCAGGGAGTATGATGCAGGAGCATCGCCAACATCAAACGAGCCAGCGAGGAAAACAAAGGACAGTTGGACAAGCCCAGCCAAATTTTTGAATTTTCCCTTGAAGTTGATGCGCCAAATATAAATTAGATCATTTAATGAAGGCACCTTGGTATAATGTAACCAGACCTTGAGTGCCACGCTCTCGTCTAAAGTAGATGGAGGCATTTACAGTAGTTAATGCAGGTAGATAGAAATTTAATTCTAGATTAGACTGTTTGAGAGAGCAAGAGGGAAACGGGATATAGACACCCTCATTGTGCATTGTAACATAGTTAGAAGCATTGGAGCATAGAAGATAAGTAGAGAGCTGTGTAGAAACACCCATGTACAATTATTTGGATTAATAGAAGAAGTTGATTCAAGTTCATGGCGTTGTGTTGTTCTCTGTGTATGTGTGTTGATTGATATGCTCATGAATGTTTGTTTCCTGTTATACATTTGCTTTGATATGCTATGTATATGATTTAATGTTCTAAGTGAAGTCTGAAAGGAAGTAGAAGAAATGAGCTTCAATTGTTTCTCTATCTGAGCAAGGATTCCTGCAAGGAGTGCAGTGGAAGTCGTCCGCAAGGAGTGCGTTGACAGAAGGCTTAGATAGTTTAACTCTTGTTCTCGTTCACCCAGAAGTGAAATTGGGTTATAGGAGCCGTGCAAGGAGTGCGCAGGCTAAGGTAAGTCTCAGTTATGAATCTGGGCAAAGAATTGAAGGACTGTTGATGTAGGTGTGCGCAGAGTCGAAGGTATTCAACACTTGGAAGTGTTTGAGGATTTCCGCAAGGGGTGCGCGCAAGAGTCTTCTTGGAGACTTAGAATTGTGTGAAGCTCAGGAAGGACAAGGCTTCCAAGCTTGTCGAAGAGAAGCATAGAGATTTTGTGCCATGGGAATGTTTGAACAGGTGCTGCAAAGTTACACGCAGGAGGACTAGTTTTCACAGAGGAATACTGGGTTCACCCCGTAGAAAACATCAAGGAGGAAGAGATCGATGGTTAGGATCTTGTGGAGAATATTTTCAAAATCCCGCCAACTGTTGGATATGCCAAAGAAGCAAGGAGGTTACAGCCGTGTTTGGAGTTCAAGCTCCAGGGGTCGTGATTCATTGGATCGTTGATCAGTTACCCATCAGTCATCCGATCTGATAGGAGTTGCACAGGGTTTAAACCCTTGTGGGAAGAGTAAGAACCCCGAGAAGCATTGGGATATCGAGGCGTCGGGGTTCGAGAAATCAGAAGTCACGAGAGAAAAAGATCAGGAATTTTCATGGTAAAAGTCCCAGAACTGATCTGGACCATCCGTTAGTGGAGACACGTGGTGGACATAGAGGCATTGGGAGTCAGGATATTCACATTCCCGTGGACAGGATATCGAGTAAGTCCACTTTGTAAACCCCGACACAAATCTGGGCCGTCCATCTGAGAGAGGACGCGTGTCATGTGATCATCGATTATGGAGATCCGGGCACTAGACGTCGGGATATCGGTGCTCGAGAAATCGGATTTCCTGAGGTCGTGAAAATCGGGACATCAGAAGTCTCAAAAGCGCGAGGAGAAATCTGAACCATCCATCTTAAGGGGGCACGTGGAAGCAATCAGAGTCATCAGGGAAAGTCCCGACAGGAAGTCTTCTATCGGCATTTGGGTCATCGGGATATCGGGAATCCTGGTGACAATGTGTTTATGCAATTCGGAATCGCGAAGTCCGAAACCCCGACAAGGAGGAAAGTGCCATCGGGGGAACCAGCTGTCAGCATAGCGGAGAATCGAGATTCGAGGGATCGCGAATCCTGAGGACATATGTATTTGGACATTGGAAAGTCTGAAACCCCGATGAGAGGTAAGACTGTGGTCACGGGGATAACGGTCATATGGGCCAGGAGCCTAGCCAGGAGAGCTAGTGCATAAAGAGCACGTCAGGATTCGACGGATCGCAGATCCTGAGGACAAGTGCATTTTGGTACATGAAAGTCCGAAACCCCAATGAGAAAGAATATAAGGCTGTGGTATTATGGAAAGCGGTCACTTGGACCAGGGCATAGCTAGGAGGGGCTAAGGAAACAAAGGAGCACATCAGGATATTGGATATCGAGACATCGGGAGTTTCGAAACCCCGAAACCCGATTCTCTATTCTTCTGTCGTCGAAGAGAACAGTGACTGGCCTAAAGATTGTAAAGTGCTGAAAAGACCTGTGGGTCCATTTCAAGGGATATTCCAGTGGGAATCAGAAGAGCCATTCCGGCTCGAGGGGGAAAATTGAATGATCCTTAAGAGCGGGAGGTCAAGCGTGGGACCTTCTGAGGTAGGTGCCCGGGTGGACGCCATCAGCAACTCCATTTTTCTCTGGGGTATATGGTGTGGTAGTTTTGTGTTCTATTCCACACTTCTTGTAGAACTGATCAAATTATTTTCCATATAATTCACCACCATTGTTAGTTCTCAACACCTTAATATTATTATCTATCTAGTTTTCTATAAGATATTTAAACTCTTTGAATTTCTCGAAAACATCTAATTTCTTTCGCAAGAAATATATCTATGTCTTCCTGGAAAGATCATCTATGAAGGAGACATAATACACAGATCCACCAAGTGAAGGAACTGTTACAAGGTCAAACACATCACTATGAACCAATCCTAGAATCCCATTTTCCCTTGTCACTCCAAATGGGAACCTCGCCTGACTTTGTTTTCCATATATACAATGTTCAAAAAATTTGAATTCTAAATTACACTCAGGAAAATATTCGACCATACTTTAATGTGCATAAATCGAAGTCCTTTTTCTCCAATGTGTCCCATCCTCTCGTGCCATAGCATGGTTGTGTCAACTTTATTAGGACTTGTCAAGTCGGTTTGGATAGACTCAACCCAAGTTGATTCAAGTCGACTTCAGGAATAGCGATGTTGTTGCATCCAGTAGAGTTAACACTCCCTAGCAACTTGTATAGGGTTCCAATTCAAACTCCTTTAATTAAGACCATTGCACCTCTTAACATATTGCATGAATCCTTCTGAAATAGATTGTTCACTCCAACATCACTCATGTTGCTGACATATATTAGGTTTCTTTCCAAACCTAAAATGGTTAGCACACCTGGAAGGGTTCTTTTCCTCCCATCCCTCCATATCAGTTGAAATATTCCTTGTCTGACAATTTTGGTTGTCGATTCATCTCCCAAGAACACATAACCTCCATCATATCGTTCATACTCACAAAACCATTCTCTATGTGGTGTCATATGATAGTATACTCCTGAGTCGATCAACCAAACATATTGATCCAATTGTGTACTAGTCGACGCCAGGTACACATTGTTAGCACCATGATTTTCATAGCTAGAGTTAGAGTTTTTTCCAAAGTTTTCAAATTCATGCCATGATCTTGGGAAAATCAATGCATTCCTAGATGAGTCATAGTTAGTGTGTCAAATTTTATGAGGTCAGTAATCAAATAAAGAATGAATTTAAATGTCAGTAAGGGGTCTAGCCATAATTTGGTTTAAAGGGTGTATTGTCTTTTTCATAAAACACCATCATAAAAAGAAAAGAGTCAAGAGTGTAAAGTCCATCATGTTCAATTTGTAATGGTCCATTTTCCTAAGTCTTGAATCAAATTAAAAGGTGGGATATTATGTGCTAAGGTCAAGTCATAGGTTAGGGTGAATGTCATGTAAAAAGGTATTATGGTTCATCATCACGTTTCATGAGGTCATAGAAGGAAAAATCATGACACTCCATGTCATTGGTATCTATTGGCCCTTGGGTATGGAAGAAAGTGAATATCAAGGAAGAAAAGGTCAAACGTGAACTGCGCAGAAGACACAGTGACTGTCACTAGGTTGAAGTAAGAAAAAGAGCAGAAAAGATGGAGCGAAGTGCAGAAAATCTAGTCGTTGGATGAGGATATCAAGGATGACATATCAGTAAGGGAGATGGATCAAGGACAACTCTGAAATCAGGGAAATCCATCATTACCACCGCACAGAAAGAAAGGAGAGATAGGCTGGCAAAACCCAGGAAAAGTGGGTCAAGTTGACGTAGGGTTTTAGACACCTAGGGTTTTGATAATTAGGGTTTTGACACCTAGGTTTCTACCTAAGGTTGTCGGTGAGGAACTATAATGTATAAATAGAGGTTGAGAGGACCTAGGTCGAGGGGGTACTATTGTTGGGCATTGATATTGATTAGTGTTGATTGAGAGATTATTGTACTATGAGAGAGGGAGTGCTAAGAGCGAGAGCTTCCTGGTATTGTAAGATCTTCAGCTAGGTGCGAGGATCAAATCCTGCAGTTGGGTGCATAGGACGATAGAGTAATATAGAAGAAGAGAGAAGATCTACTGGCTAAGAGCACAGATCAGAACTATAGGCCTTATCTTAATATATTATAAGTGTATTTCTGTGGACATAGCCCTAGAGAGAGGGTGAACCACATATACCTTGTGTTGTGTGTGTGATTTATTCTTTGATCTCTGTTGCTGTTATATGGTTAATTACATTACTGTGTTAGATCAGATCTATAACTGTGTAGGATAGATCTATCTTGATAAGTGTTGATGCATACAAAGTTGTTGTTGTACTTGATCCACTTGACATTCCTTTGGTTGTAGACATATCTGTCCTGCAACCCCCTCATAGCTACTTTGGGTGAGATTGCATCTGCTTCACAAGTGTTGTTGAAAGGGACAGTAGCTAGGGCTTGTTGGTGTGCTCTTGGAGTGAACCTTGGGTCTGCCCCTGTGCCAACAAATGGTTATGTTCTCGGGACATGAATCTTCATGAAGGAATGTCAAGGTGGTTCCCATCAAAGACAAAGATTCAAAAGTGGATAGAATATCAGGAGAGGGACTTCACTAAAGTCAAGAACAAGAACCCTAAACTTAGTACTGAAGATTGGCTACAAAGATACATTTTCACCGACATTCACGAGATTTTCTTTGGAGGAATCCATTAGGAGCTACACGAGTGGTTGGCTAGATTAGCTGATACATAGTTTGAGATCAGATCTAGACCTCCTGTGGCTTGGACATCGACTCTGATATAGAGGGTTAAGAGAGTTGATAACATTGTATCCATAGCCATAGATTATTGGTTTAATAGTACCATTGGAGGGTATATCATAAAATTTGTTGTTGACAGAGTATAATCGTATAGCCAAGCTAAAAGATACTTTTTCAAAGGAACCAGAGGGAAATTTTTGCATTTTCGAAAGTTAAGAATCAAGATGCTCTTGCATGAAAACCACATCTTGAAGATACAATAGATTAGCTGGACCTGAAAAGGCTAATTGTTCAAAAACTCGGACAGTGATAGAAACACAGAAGATGGACATACACACAGTGGAAGAGTATTTAGAGGGGTTCACCTTGAGAACCTGTTTAAGAAAAACTACGGAGAAGAGGGTTTCTATAGTGGGGAAGAGGTAGATCTGATAGATGAAGAACATTCAGAACCCACCGGAATAGAAGAAGGGAAAGCTGAACAGGTTCGCCAAAGCGAGCCAAAAACTTCAGGAACTATGCAAACTACTGAAGTAAGTAATAATGACGCCCCTATTATTTTAGAAAAATTAAACCATCAGAATAGTCAGAATCACCAGAGTCTGCAGAGTACCATTACAAGCAGTTCAATGTCTACTCAGACAGAAAATCTAGGTAGCTCCATGGCATATGAGATGAGGTTGCCTATCTTCAGAGGAGATAGATTTGAAGATCCTGATCAACATTGGTTCCTATGTGAAGCCATATGGAACATTAAAAACATTACCGACGAAGTTGTTAAAAGAAACCATTTTATCACCACACTGAGGGATCACGCGTTAAGCTGGTACATGAAGCTTGTCTAAGGACTTGCGCAGCCTAGGCCACTGAATGAGATCAAGAAAATGTTGGTTGTAGAGTTTAAGAAACTTAAGTCAGAGTCACAATGTATCACAGAACTCAAGGAGATCAAGCAAAAGGTCGTCGAACCTGTTTGGGAGTTTGATCAAAGATTCAAAACCTTAACTGGAATATTGACTTTTAAGATCCCAGATGAATAGAACAAGGAATGGTTCATCACTGCCCTTCTACCACATATTAGAGTTCCCTTTATGTAGTAGAAGATTGCATCGCAGGCAAAATATTTGGAGATCGCCATGAAGCTTGAATCAACACCTATGGGAGAATCTAGCTCAGGCATGAGCCAGATACTGATCCATCTGACTAGTTTGTCTCTGCAGGTCGAGAATATGAAGAAGGACAAGGGGAAGGACAAAAGAGAAGATATCTGGTGTTTAATATGTAGATATGAAGGTCATGATAAGGAACATTGTCCCTTGTTTCATGAATATTTATCCTCAAGAGCATTGAGCCCCTTGAAGCAAGTGAACTTTCCCTAGTGCGAAGTATGCAGAAACCGACATCGCCCTGGTGAGTGCTACTATATGCATAAGTATGTTCAAACACCCACAAACTTGTATTTCACATTCTGTAAGTCCATAGGGCATGATGAAAGAGATTGTAGGGCCTTCAACCTGATGCATGAAAGATCAAGAGACATATACAATATCCAAGGCGAAGTGCACCAAGAAGGAAACAATGCACAGTACAATTCCCCAGGAAGAGGAACTTTCAATCCTCACGGTGGATACATAGGAGGAGGAGGAGGAGGAGGAGGTATGGGTCGAAGCCGAGGACAAATAATCTATTACAATTGCGCACAGCCAAGACATATAGCAAGGGACTATCAGAACCCTTGCACTACCTGTAGTTATTGCAACTCCTTCAAGCATGTGATTGAAGACTCTCTTGTGTTGCTAGCCAAGCTTCAGGAAAGATGAGGACCCTAGCAAAACCGTCAAGTACAACTAATATATGTTGAGCCTCGTGGAAAAAACCCTAGATCCATTTTTATTACTCAAGGAGGCGCTGCTACAAGAGAGGATAGAACAATCTAAAGAAAGATCGCAGAAGATTTAGGTATCAGGAAAGCTGCGTAGAAGACTTGGTCTTCTGGTGCAAATAAAGAAAGACAAATATTCGAGGAAGAGGGACAAGAGTTCAAGAGATACCAAGGGTCCTCATCAAAAATAGGACCAGAAATAAAAGAGTATGGAATGCCTCAGGCATTTGACCAATCAATTGTGCATAAAGAAGGAAAAGAGGTAAGTAAACTCATTGAATTTTTGTACTCTTGTCTTGAGTTAATTCAGGATGGGAACGTTGTGCAAGAACTACAAAAATTAATCAGGAAGTATGAGCTAGGGAAGATAGACCCCTTATTGAATAAGGCAGTACACCAAATTGGAAAGAAGAGAAGAACAAATAAAGAATTACATCTGAATGCTGAAATAGGAGAATATGATATAGACTATGTGGTCCTTGACATAGGATCGGAGGTCAATGTCATGATGAAGCAAACTTGGGTACTGATGGGAAAAACCAAGATGATCTATTCCCCTATCAGACTTCACATGGATAATCAGCAAGATTTCATCCCATTTGGACGATTGGAGCATGTCCTTATGGACCTCAACGGATTTAGAACCATTGCAGATTTTGAGGTAATTGAAATTGTTGATGATAGCTGCCCTTACCCTTCATTGCTTGGAATTGATTAGGCCTTCCACAACTCTACTGTTGTTGATTTGAAGAAAATACGTATGACCTTTGAAAGAGATGGCCTTAGGGTCATTTCACCCTTATATCTAGATGAGGGTCAGGGTTACACGGAGCCCATCAGAGAAGAGGACCATGCATATGAATTGGAAAACATATACAAACTAATAGCCAAACAACAGGATTATATCAATCCTATAGCCAATGGGAATCTAAGTTGGAAAAGTGACAGTGCATGTTCATCAGACTTGGAAGAAGCACTGGAGAACTGGCAGAACCAGCTGTATGAAATATCTACCAGAATATGTGCTATATTAACCAGAGAAGTTTGTTGGATCGACATAATAGTGAGTAACTTACCCACATTTGATGGCCTGAACCCCCTAGAAACCTTCCTTTCAGATTTTGAAACAAGTGTACCAACACAACAATGATTGTTGGCAATGGATGAGGCCCTGAAATCTACACTAGAAATATGGTGAGGGACGCACAAAATAAACATCACAGACTGGACACAATGTCAAACCTTGATGACAACATGGTTTTCAACACAAGCAGTAAGTTGCGAAGTAAGGTATATTGGTCGAATCTGCTCAAAGGACCATGCGCAAAGCTGTGAAGAGGCCTGGAGTGATATTCCTTGAGAACAATGGGTGCACAGATTCATTAACATGCTAGATACGACCCCTATCAACTGGTAGCTTCAAGTAGAACTGTGCCTCACAATAGATTCGGTGTTGGATTACTGAAGGGGGGGGTGAATCAGTAATAGATCAATTTAGTCCCTTTTAAGCATATAATCCAAGTTCTATATCAATGCAACATTATTATCCAATAACTGCAGAGTAAATAAGCAATGAACAAATGAACAATCATACACATACACAGTACACCAGTGTTTTACATGGAAACCCAAATCGGGAGAAAACCACAGAATGCTTTTTCTTATACGTCTTGAAGAATTACATTCATTGGAAGCACCAACTTCCTTTGTTTTCTAGCTGCAACTGGAAGGAGGCTCCAACCCCCTAGTTTCTCAGGCTACAACCTGAGGGAAGTTCCAACTCTCCAATTCTCTGGCTATAGCTAGAAGGAGGCTACAACCCCCTATGTTCTTCGGCTACAACCGGAAGGTGGCTACAACCACCTGTCCTTGCCCCGTCCTTCCACCCTGAAGTAGAAGTAGAATGATGGAACCACTGTCACACTATCACTGTGAGATATACCG
>ML789367.1:579159-599474 GCA_009831015.1 Picea engelmannii | reverse complement strand
CATTATGTAGATCAAAGAATTGCTCCATCTGAAGTATCCATGTGATTGGGTCCTTGCCATCAAACTTCCTCATATCGATCTTAGGAATGTGGTTGGTATTCAACCCAAAGTTGGAGTTTCTCCATTCTTGATTCACCTTCCTTTTTTCCTCATCATGAATTTCATGGGATACATTTTCACTTTCGGGTGTCCTCTCTTAGGAAATGCTTCAATCCTTCAATGATCTCCCTTTTTAAAGCATCCATCTTAGTATTTATTGCCTCAAACTTAGCTTCTGTTGAATCCATCATCTCTTGTAGTTCATCTTTTGTTACTGTCTTCTTTTCTAAATCATTTATGTCCCTACACATTTATTCACCTTCAACAAGAGTCCAAGTAGGATTGTATGGAAGCTTATTTGGTGTAGAAGTTCCCTTTTTTGGTGGCATGTTGGCCAAGTATCACTTTAAACCTTGATTTTGAGGTGGTTCTGCTAGACAATCTTCCTTTTATTGTATCTCCAAAATTTCGGCCCTTTTGAGTATGAAATTTTATTTTTTATAGGTCTCTGATATTTCTTCTCTTCAATGCCATAGGCATGATAAAAATTGGATCTGCCAAGTGGAATTTATGGTAACTTCCCCACAACTTGCTGATTTTTGGCCTTTCCAGGAGATCTCACTTGTATAGCGTGCCCTGCACAAAATAATTGATATAAAATTCTGAAACTCGTACTAGAACTACTAGGGACTGTCCACTATCCAATTTAGCTAGTTTCACTCAATTTGGATACACTAGGAAGAGTTTATGATTGTTTTACCTGGAACACCTGCTTGAGACTAGTCAATAGGACTAGTCAGATACCCTATATTCGACAAGGTGTATCTATAAATATACTGTAATATCCCTCGGTCGAACCCAAATGTAAATATAATCCAAGTATATTTAAGCTAGTGAGTTGTTTAGACATCATTTTTGTAATACACCTTTCATGGCATGGTGCACAGATATACTGCACAATAAAGGGATGTAATGTGCACATTTCTGAATACTGTGTACAGTAACTAAGGTGTGTGCAACCTTAAAGACACGGGATACATTGCACAATAACTAAAGAGTGTGCAACCTTGAGGTCAACAGATATCGCATGCAGTAACTAAAGTGTGCACAATATTAAGGTCAATGAACCTTTGTGTATATAATATGCATTATAGGCTAGTGAGCCAGTATTATAAGATGAAATGCTTATGTCTTGGAATTAGGCCAGCGCACCTAGATGTTAAAGGCTAGAGTGCCTATTTTGTATATATCTCGTGATTAATATAAAAATACATCATTGTGCGTAGACTGACTACGATAAAAGAGAAGGGGGACTAGATTCCACCAAAGAGGGAAAGGGAGGGCCTAAAGTTCAGAATAGGGCTAAGCTAGAGAGCTTAAAGCCAAAAAGAAATTTTATATTAATATTTCTTAAAAACATAAAGTACGAATAATTAATTTATCCTAAGTCCTAAAGTAGGGGACAAGTGTATCAGAGTAGCTTCCAACATGACAAGTGTCAAGTTGGAGACATACATACTTATTGTTGAGACTTAGTTCCTTTGGGGGGGATCAACCATTCTGAAGAGGAGAATCTTACCATTTTTTCCTTCGACCAGAGAACCATTATCCATGATACATTCCATCAATCCTTGAGCTACCTCGTATCTTCCTACCACTATACCGAGATCAGATTGATATCCATTCCTGTTGGTGTACCTATCATCTTGGGAGTGGGATTGAAGAGGCGGGTTGTTAGGATCGTGAGCAATTCTCTGAGTGAGGGAATTGCTGAGGATAGATTTCCTGAAGGTGATGAACTGTGGCTGCAGTGATCTGAGACTTCCGGTCTGGCCTGTTGTTGAAGCCCTAGAAGGGAAGTGGGGCAACCGAAGGACTGTTGAGCAGAGAAGGCACACACTTCCTGGGGTGGGACAAGCATGTGGGGAAGGAGAGGCTATAGGATGTGGTTGAGTGAACACATGAGAGGGAGTCTTTCCGATTGACCGTGAACCTTTAGAGGAGTTAGGAATCCCTTTCCCAAGTGGATTCTAGTCCCACCTCAGGGGTGACTCATTGTTGAGAGTGACAAAAAATGTAGTCTAAGGTTGGGAGGTTCATGGACGGTCTGCACGCAGTTGGTGACATTCTTACCAATATAAGTACTGGTTATGTGCTGAATTCCATGTTGCATTGTCATTTATGTGTTATTTTATGGGTTTTATTGCTTGTGTGAGCATAACTGTTCATATGTTTAAGGATATACCCTGTATACGTTGCATGTGTATGTTCACTATTAAATCATTCTGAAAATTTTATATTTACAGACTACAATTGTTTGTTCATCTTTTATATGTGAAGCTTCTGCTAGAGCATTGTATGTATATATTTAATTGCATGCAGTTCAGTATGTATGTATGCCTGTGTGTGTATATACTCATTTAGAGAAAAAACAAAGTTATGTGACATACCTTAGTTGAATACTGGGTGTTACATTATGTTGTCAAACCTAAGCTAAGTGTCTGAGTAAGTGACATTCCCTGGTCAATGGGTGGACGGGGTGTGTTACAATATGGTATCAGAGTGTCAGTTTTCGACACTGAGCCTGAATGGGCCAAACCAGTCGAATGGAGACGATATTACAGTATGGTATATAGTATATTGCATTTATGGAAAATTGAGCCACCGTGTGGAAAAATAATATGTAGAGATGCGCGCGCTAAATTTAGAATTGCGTGGAGTGCATTCACATAGTAAAGGTGCATGTGGTGTGCGCAGTATTGTGTGGCATAGTGAAGTTTGGTTGGTGTGCACATAGTAGGAGTATGTGTTTTATCGCTACAGTGCAGGCAAGGGTGCACGCAGGTAATTGTGCGTGGTAGCGACAGAGTATTTGGTGGGGAATATAGATTATTGTACGCGGTAAGGAATATGGAACTTTAGCATGGTGAAATGCATGTGGAATATCCAAGTGCGATACAGAAATAGTGTGCAGAGGATATTGGTGCGCAACACAGAAGTAGTGGGTGCAATTTATTGGCGCAACAAAGAGGAAATGTATAGCAGGTACAGGTGTGCATAAACATGATTTACCTTATAAATTCATTTGCATGATAAATACAGATACGCAGGTTGAATTTTATGTGTGCAAAGTCGTCTAAAAAGCTAATTAAGACGACGAGCCTAAGTTTAATTAGAAAAATTTACATAGTATTCAAAGAAAGAGGAATACACAACTACATTGAAGTATTATTTAAAATGAGTCAAGCGAATGAAATGAATTATGGGTTTTATTCAAATAGTTGAAAGTGAAATATAAGTTACAAGAAGACACATAATATTAAAGGAAACAATATTCGTAACATCATCAGTGGAATATTGTTTTAAGAAATACAAAATCCACTTCTGCGCTTATATATTCATTCAAAATCCAAAATTACAAAAAGGGGATGATTCAAAATATCATCTTCGGAGCTTCCTTACCTCTGCTATCATCTGTCCAAAAATTGTTGAAATATACTCAATTGTATTGAGGGCTCATTTCAGCTTAGCTAGCTCCTCCTTTAAAGAATCTAACCAGACCGGTTGATTCTCTCCAACACTCTTAGCTGCTTCAACGACGAGTTATTTATTTTGTCGCTTGCTTCATTTCTTCTTAGCAGCTGGTCTGTTGATAACCGGATCCCTCTTGGATTCATCCTGATTTCCAATCTTGAATCAGTAACAGGTGCTATGTGAAATTTAGTCACCAGTATCTACGCGACTACCTTTTCCTTCGTACTCGCAGAAAAATTTAGCATGTCGCTCGAATAACCAGTCTCATTGGATTTAAATGGGTCCATATACCTTAGTTTGTGGACACCAAAATACGTTTGTAGAGATGAGAAGTTTGAAACATTTTGGAGACTGCTTGTTGATGGATAAGATGATGCTTCCATTCCCGAGAGTTGGTAATTATAGAACCTCAATCATGAATCCCTGATAGACTTTCTTACAAGTGCAATGGGTTCCCATGCTCGGCTAATCCAATTCAAATGATTAAACTTTTTGAGTTCATTACATGGTGGTGTTCACCTAACTCAAACGGCTGTGATGTACGAGTGAATGAGATGGAGTGATCTGACTAATCGTCACCCATCCCACAAATGGTGGATTTGACATATTGAAGCACGTGACATTGGAACTTATGCAAAAGTGGTTTCGGCAAACCACCTTGCACCCAATGTATCTCTGTGTGATGATATAGTGCTTGCTAAGTTCTCAAAACTTGGGTCATGTCTGAGAATTGTCATGGTGGCAACACCAAGAAATCAAAAAAGATAATTCTGATATAATTATTGAGCCGAAATAGTTCATATTTCTCGTGGATTGTTGATTTAGTTAAACTAATAATTTTTAAGGGTTGCACATTTTGCAGAACTAACAACAACTAGATCATATCAGATCAAGTACCGAGTCCATAGGAATGGAAGAGACACGAGGAAATTATAGTCAAAAAGATGAGAGTAGAGGGATGAATGTCCATTTGGACATTGAAGGAACAAACTCCAATGGACATGGAGAGGAAAGGGATGAAAACCTGAATATGGTAGAGACTATTAAAAAAATTGCAAAAGGATGTCCAAAGCTATAAAGATGATAATGAAAGGCTTATGAGAGCCAAAGAGCAGCAGGATGACTTCAACATGAAGTTATTGCAAAGTCTGAACATAATAGAAAAGAATTTGGAAAAAGAAAGTGACTCAAGAAAATCTGGAAGTCACAAACCTTCGGATGAGAAAAAGAGATCAGGAAATGTTAGCAGACACCACCATCACTCCCGAAAGCATTCCAAGAAAAGAGCAGGTAGCAGCACAAGTCCATCCCCTGTCAGACAGCATAAGAGATCTGGGGTGGATGAGCTACAAGGAGAAATGAAAAAAATCAAACCTCCTACATTTGATGGTGAGCACAAGAAGGATGAAGATGCGGAAACATGGTTGTTGGGCATGAGAAAGAATTTTCAATTACACAATTATTCTTCCCATGCAGAGGGTAGAATTTCCATCTATCAACTCAAAGGAAAGGCATCCATGTGGTGGGATCAACTTGTTCAGGTACAACACATTAAAGAGAAGAGCGTTACTTGGAGGGAATTTAAGAAGTATTTTGAGAAGAAATACTTGACTAAGAGGTATTATGGAAAGAAAATGAAAGCGTTCTTTGAACTCAAACTTGGAAGTATGACCATAGATGAATATGAAATAAGATTCCTCGAACTGTTGAAGTACGTCTCCTTCATCAAGGATGAGATAGTTAAAATTCAAAGGTATTTGAGTGGATTGCCAACATTCATCAGTGAAAAAATACAATATGATGATCCCAAGACATTGGAAGAGACTGTAAGGCGAGCTAAATGTCTATATGATCAGAAAAAAGCAAGGCCAACTTTCCAAAAAGCTTGGGAAGACAAAAAGAAGTTCAAGGTGGATAAGAGGAAGAAAGGATTTAAACCATCATTCTTCAGAAATAGTCCACAGGGACCACCAACTTCTAAAGATCCCAAAATGATAGAGGTAGAAGGACAAAGTCCAAGGCAGCCACCTATTCAATGTTGGGGTTGTAAAGGAGATCATAGATTCAGATATTGTCCTCACAGAGGTGAAAAAGGAAGGACTATTTATAATGTACAGCAAGCTGAAATAGTGGAGGACATGGGCATAAATGTTCCAAGGATCTATGCAACCATGAATAACAAGCAAGCAGAATATCAGTCACACATGATTGAAGTGGAAGGTATGATTGACAACCAAACCATTGCTATTTTAATTGATTCAGGAGATAGTCATAGTTATATAGATCCTAAGATGGTAGAAAGTTTCCAATTGCCAAGAAGAAGGCATGGAAAATCTTGGTTGGTACAGTTGGCTACAAGAACCAAAAGAAAGTTTAATGAGATGGTTAAGTCATGTCTCATGGACATGAATGGATTGAACACCAAGGAAGATTTGAATATCTTACCCTTAGGTTCCTATCACTGTTTAATTGGGATGGATTGGTTGGACCCACATCATGCTCTATTAGATTGTCATAACAAAGAATTCACTTTATTGGATGAAGGGAACCAAAGGAAAGTGCAAGGAATTCCCAAGGCAATAACCATTAGAGAAATTTCATCATTGCAGCTAAATAAATGTTATAGAAGAGGATGTCAAATATTTGCAGCTCATATGAAGGAGACACCTGAAGACAAGGTGTCAAATTTGGAGAATTATGCAGTCCTAAAAGAGTTTGAATATGTATTCAAGGAAGTACCAGGACTACCCCCAAGGAGAGACCTCGATTTTTCTATAAATCAGACACCAGGAGCAACTCCCGTGTCAAAGGCTCCTTACAGAATGAGTACACCAGAATTGAAGGAGTTGCAAATGCAACTTGAAGAACTTTAGAAGAAGGGGTATATATGCCCAAGTGTATCACCTTGGGGTGCACTAGTCTTGTTTGTGAAAAATAAAGATGGAACGTTAAGATTGTGCATTGATTTTAGACAGTTGAATAAAGTGACTATAAAGAACAAGTATCCTCTGCCAAGGATTGATGATCCTTTTGATCAATTAAAGGATGCAAAGATCTTTTCAAAGATAGATCTCAGATCAGGATACCATCAGGTAAGAATTAAGGAGGAGGATATCAACACAACTTCCTTCAGGACAAGGTATGGTCATTATGAGTTCACACTGGTGCCATTTGGGTTGTCAAATGCACCCGTTGTTTTCATGTGCTTAATGAATGGTGTTTTCCGAGAATATTTAGACAAGTTTGTCATTGTCTTTTTGGATGAAATTATTATATACTCTAAGACAGAAGAAGAGCATGAACATCATTTGAGGATGGTGTTGCGAGTATTAAGGGAGAATCAGTTATATGCCAAATTGAGCAAGTGCTCATTTTATCATAAACAAATTCATTATTTGGGGCATATCATCTCAAAAGATGGGATAGCAGTGGACCCTGAGAGTATTGAAGCCATTAGAGAATGGTCAGCACCAAAGAATGTGATAGAGGTCAGATCATTCATGGGACTTGTAGGCTACTACAGGAGATTCATTGGAGGATTCTCAAATATAGCACACCCAATCACTTCCTTGCAAAGAAAAGTTATGAAGTTTCAGTGGACGTCGGACTCTGAAAGGAGTTTCCAACATTTGAAACAATTATTGACAAGTGCTCCAATACTAAGGATTGYGGACCCAAATGAATATTCCATTGTATGCACAGATGCATGTAATGAAGGACTTGGTGGAGTCCTTAGCCAAAATGGATTTGTGATATGTTATGAATCAAGGAAGTTGAAGRAGCATGAAAGAAACTATGACACTCATGATTTGGAGTTGGCAGCCATAGTGCATGCCCTGAGGAAATGGAGACACTACCTCATGGGAAAAAGGTTTGAGTTAAGAACAGACCACAATGGTTTGAAATATTTATTTGATCAKCCAAATCTAAATGCTAGACAAAGCAGATGATTAGAATTTCTAAGCGAATATGACTTTGATATAAATCATATCAAAGGGAAGGAAAATAAAGTGGTAGATGCACTCAGCAGGAGGGTGCATGAGCTTCATGCTACAGCCATCAACACGTATCAGACTGATGTTAAAAGAAAAATTTTGGAGGCTACAAATACAAACCTGCAATACAAAGAATTGATAACAAAACTACAACAAGGTAGACACCACATAAGATGGATATTTATAAGTTGGGAGTAGATGGAATACTACTGCACAAGAACATAATATTTGTACCAAATGTCCAGGACTTGAAACATATAATTTTGCATGAGATGCATAATGCTCCTTATGCAGGGCACCCTAGATATCAAAAAATTGTAGCAGCGGTCAATAGCCAATACATTTGGCCAGGTATGAAGAGAGAAATTGCAGAATACATTGCTAGGTGTATGGAATGCCAAAAAGTTAAAACAGAGCATAGGAACCCAGCAAGATTGTTGCAACCTTTGCCCATTCCTGAATGGAAGTGGGAAGTGGTGACAATGGAATTTATTATAGGATTTCCCAGAACAAGAAAGCTACATGATTCGATTATGGTAGTTGTGGACAAGCTTAAAATTTTTTCTCATTTTATTCCACTAAAAATTACTCACAAAGAAATAGATGTTGCTAATATTTTCATGAAGGAAGTGACACGATTGCATGGAATTCCTAAAATGATTGTGTCTACAGAGACCCGAAATTCACCTCAAATTTCTGGAAAGGATTGTTCAAAGGATTCAGAACGAATCTGAACTTTAGTACAACTTACCATCCTGAGACTGATGGACAGACAGAGAGGGTGAATAGAGTGATATAAGATATGTTGAGAATGTATGTGATGGATAAACCATAAAAATGGGAAGACTACCTACATTTAGTAGAATTCGCTTATAACAATGGGTATCGAGCATCATTGAAAATGAGCCCATTTGAAGAACTTTATGCAGAAGGTGCAATACTCCAGTAAGCTGGGATAATCCAGTTGATAGAACATTATTCAGGCCAGAGTTTCTCAAGGAGATGGAGGACCAGATGTTAAAAAATTAGGTAGAATTTGAAAACTGCCCAAGATAGACAAAAAAGTTATGTTGATAAAAATAGAATCCACAGAGAATTCAAAGTGGGTGATCATGTTTTCTTGAAAGTAAAATCTAACAGGAGTTCCCTGAAGCTAGGAAGCTACGCCAAGTTGGCAGCCATATTTTGTGGACCATTTGAAATCCTAAAGAGGATTGGTCTCATTGCTTATATGATTGCATTGCATGCATCTATGTCTGTTCATAATGTATTCCATGTATGATTGCTAAAGAAATACATACCTGATGCTAATCATGTTATTGATTGGAATGTTATTCAGGTGGAAAAAGAAGGCGCTTTCCAAGTGCATCCGGTGCGCATCCTCGATCGAAAAATCAAACAACTCTGGAATCAAGCCATAGGGCTTGTAAATGTCCAATGGACCTGGTACGGACCTGGAGATGCTACTTGGGAGCATGAGGATGCAATGCAGGCAGAATACCCGCATCTTTTTGAAGAATTTTGAGAATTTTGTTGTATATGGGTACATGATACACTGAAGAAATTTCATAAATAAGGGGAGGGGATTGTAATATCCATCGGCCAAACCTAAATGTAAATATAATCTAATTATATTTAAGCTAGTGAGATGTTTAGACATCATTTTTGTAATACACCTTTCATGGCATGGTGTGCGCATATACTGCACAGTAAAGGGATGTAATGTGCACATTTATGGATACCATGTGTAGTAACTAAGGTGTGCGTAACCTTAAAGACAGAGGATACATGACGCAGTAACTAAAGAGCACACAACGTTGAGGTCAGCGGATACCGTGTGCAGTAACTAAAGTGCGCGCAATATTAAGGTCAGCGAACCTTTGTGTATATAATATGCATTATAGTCTAGTGAGCCAGTATTATAAGAAAGAATGCTTATGTCTTGGAATTAGGCCAGCGTGCCTAGATGTTAAAGGCTAGAGAGCCTATTTTGCATATATCTCATGATTAATATAAAAATACATCGTTGCAAGAAGACCGACCATGATAAAAGAGAAGGGGGACTAGATCCCACCAAATAGGGAAAGGGAGGGCCTAAAGTTAAGAACAGGGCTAAGCTAGAGAGCTTAAAGTTGAAAAAAAATATTACATTAATATTTCTTAAAAACATAAAGTACAGATAATTAATTTATCCTAAGTCTTAAAGTAGGGGACAAGTGTATCAGAGTAGCTTCCAACATGAAGAGTGTCAAGTTGGAAACATGCATACTTATTGCTGAGACTTAGTTCCTTTGGGGGGGATTGACCATTATGAAGAGGAGAATCTTAGCATTTTTTCCTTCGACCAGAGAACCAGTATCCATGATACATTCCATCAGTCATTGAGCTACCTCGTATCTTCCTACCACTATACCCAGACCAGATTGATATCCATTCCTGTTGGTGTACCTGTCAGCTTGGGAGAGGGATTGAAGAGGTGGGTTGTCAGGCCGGTGAGAAATTCTCTAAGTGAGGGAATTGTTGAGGATCGATTTCCTGAAGGTCATAAACTGTGATTGCAGCACTTTGAGACTTCCAGTCCGACCTATTGTTGAAGCCATGGAAGGGAAGTGGGGAAACCGAAGGACTGTTGAGTAGAGAAGGGGCACACTTCCTTGGGTGGGACAGGCATGTGGGGAAGGAGAGGCTATAGGCTGTGGTTTTGTGAACATGTGAGAGGGAGTATTTTCGGTTGACAGTCAACCTTTAGCCGAGTTAGGAATCCCTTTCTCGGGTGGAGTCTAGTCCCAGCTCGGGGATGACTCACTGTTGAGAGTGACGAACAATGTAGTTTAAGGTTGGGAGGTTTTTGGACGGTCTGCATGCAGTTGGTGACATTCTTACCAAGATAAGTACCGTTTATGTGTTGAATTCCATGATGCATTGTTATTTATGTGTTATTTTATGGGTTTTATTGCTTGTGTGAGCATAACTGTCCATATGTTTAAGGATATACCTTGTATACGCTGCATGTTTGTGTACACTATTAAATCAGTCTGAAAATCATATATTTACAGAACACAACTGTTTGTTTATCTTTTATATGTGAAGCTTTCGCTAGAGCATTGTATGTATATGTTTAATTGCATGCAATTTAGTATGTATGTATGCCTGTGTGTGTATATATGTATTTAGAGAAAAAAAAAAGTTATGTGAAAATTGTCCAAGTGACAAGTGATTTGAGAGAACAAACCCATCAATACCATACAAATTGATTGGGTTCTAAATATAAAGAAGCAATTCATACCTTTTGTGTACATGGCACATTATGTAGATCAAAGAATTGCTCCATCTGAAGTATCCATGTGATTGGGTCCTTGCCATCAAACTTCCTCATATCGATCTTAGGAACGTGGTTGGTCTTCAACCCAAAGTCGGATTTTCTCCATTCTTGATTCACCTTCCTTGTGTCCTCATCATGAATTTCATGGGATACATTTTCACATTCTTAACAGGAACCTATGAGAGTGAAAAAGAAGGTGAAGTAGATATTGAAGAAGAACTAATTAGTGCCTTAAGCGAGCTAAAAAGAGAAAGGAATAAAATAATTTCATTCAAAGAAGAATTGATCAAACTAAAGGAGAGTTATCAAAATCCCAAAGAAGTTTCTCATTTAAAAACCAAGGTAAAAGAAGCAAAAAAGAGAGAAAATATTTCGACAAGCCATCTTAAGGAAAGATCTAAATATTTAAACAATCTTGAAGAAGAATTTAGACAACAAGAAAAAGAATTGAAGAATCAATCATCTCCTTGAAAATACAACTTGAAGAAGGAAAAACAATAGAAGAAGTAATGCATATTGAGATGATAAAGAAAGAAAAAGAGTGTGAGAAGCTTGAAGAAGAAGTTGTGTCATTGAGAGTTAAAGTCAACAAGCTCAGCAAGAACTTGAAAAGTTCTCAAGTGTTAGAAGACATTCTCAACAGTCAAAGGCCATGCAGTGACAAGTATGGACTAATATACAAGAACATTCATTTTGAGAAAGGTTCAAGCTCCATGATGAAAGAAAAAAAACAAAAGAGTTACACAAAATACATCAGAAGTCCCAAGCATTCAAAGAAGAATATTCAGGTAATGGAATAAGATCAACCAATTAGAAGAACACAATACCATCATAGGAATAAATACAGAAGAAACATATTTCCAAGAAGTCCTCGTACCTCTAGAAGCTTTAATCATTGAGAAGGAAAAAATAGAAGAGAAGACCATGATAAACTAAGGCATGAATTTAGAATGAGTACATCACAAAGAGGGTCATTTTCTTCCAGGTATCAAAGTTTGTTTTTCGTTCATTGTTTTACCTGTAATAACTTTGGACACAAAGTTGAGAATTGCAGAGCATATGGAATAAATTTTCAAGAAAGAGATTCTTATGTGCCCCCCCACAATATTGAATGTTACAAATTCCATAACTACGAACACATAGCTCAGAACAGGAAGAAGTGTGGAAAATCCTTTCATAAAGGAAAATGTTGATGTCATATACACAAATGTTTAGAGAAGAAAATAAAAACAATAAGAGAAGGTAAATTAAGAACAGGTCCCAGAGATCATACTCATGGAATTTGCAATAACACAATATCATGATGAATCTATAGGCCAAAAGGAAGATGTCAGAATTCAAGAAGATGATGAATCTATAAGTGAAGAGGAAGATGACTCAACATCAAAGCTATTTGAAGTATGCTTCTAAGCCATCTGGATGGAAGACTCCTAGTAATGTGAATGATGAAGAGGGGGAGTCTAAGAAGCAACATATGGGTCAGCATTGTATGCAGTTGAGTAGCAGAATCATGGACAATTTTATGACATATGGAAAAATATGGATTCATGAGATCTTTGGAAGGTCTAGACAGATATATAACAGTGGATGAAATCATATTGACAATTGCAATAAATTAGTCACAGGAACGCAAGCAGTAAAAGGAAAAATAGAATAGGGGAATAAAAATCATTAGCAAAAGCCATACCATCAAATGGAAACTGTTGAATTGTGTGTTCATTGATGTCTAAGCAGTGAACATGATAGGACATGAATAAGGAATATTAACATGAATGATTTTCATATACATCACTAGATTACAAGAGGGATCACCAATGGACAAGAAGCATTGAAAGAGAGGAAAGGAAGCAAGTTCAAGTAGCCACACATTGATTTACATGGAATATTGTAGAGAAGTCAAGGGAAGAGAAATCGTCAGAGAAGGAGATCAGAAGAATGAAGATAGGGGGAGAATATCCAAGGGTAAATACCCTTTTCCATTGATGTCAAAGGGGAGAGAAACATCAAAAGAAACAGATTAGGAGTGATGATCACATGGGGAGTATGAGTATTGGAGTATGAGTGTTGTCATCAATGCCAAAGGGGGATATTGTTGGAAAAATGATTTTCGTTGAAGTCAACTTTAGAAGAAGTCTAGAATCCTCTATAAGTAATGGGTATTGTTATCCCCCACTTTCAGGGATAACTAGGAGATCATGTCTCAAGGCCCACAGGTCCTACACATGGAGTACAGAGAGAAAGATTGAATTTAGCATGGACCTGGAGGGCCCACCTTTTCTTTCTTCCAACATCTTTATCTTGTCAGCAGCAACAACATCCACCACCATCGACTTGGTCTTGTGTCAGAGAAGGTTCTTGCTCCATGAGGTAATTAGTCCAGGTATAATGGAATGTGTCACTTTGATCATCAAAACCATTGAATGTATGCATCTGATTCCTTTTATTTCTAACAACTGCTTGGATCTTACACTTTCCCACTTGACCATGTTTAGGGGGATTGATAGGGTGCCCTAGCAAGCCAATGTATGTAGGTTTTGGTTTGTCACTGGGGGGATCTCTAAAAGGCCATCATCCGCTCCCATCATAGCACCACTGTTTCATCTTGTTTCCTGCTCGCTTGTCCCTTTCCACTTGTCCAAGCATCGGGTTGACTTATTTTTAGGACTACACCTTATCTCGTGGGAAGAAGGGGCTAAAGGCCCAGAAGGTAAAAGCAATTTGGTAAAATATACAATCCTAAAAATGAAACCTCAATATGCTTCACCCAAGGATCCCTGAGAAAGCAATACAACGCTTCTCAACAAGAAACAAGAGGGACCCAGAAAAATAATAAAACAATACCTAAACAGAGGATAGGGGGTCTCATCACGAGCCATCCTATTAGGTCCATGGGTACCTAGCAGTATGACATTGCCACCAGCTGGTTACCACGCCAGGGCAGATACTCTTGGTTGCATGACCAAGGGAAAGGGGGTCTCATCATGAGCCAACCTTCTCATTTATGTGAAAGTACTTGTGGGTAACGCTGCCACCACTAGTCACCATGCCAGGGAAGTGTCCCTTGATTAGCTCTTGAACAAAAAAAAAGGAAAAGAAATAAAAGATAAAAGAATAAAAAGAATAATAATGAAAGGCAAGAATGGGCTTGGAAAAAATGCATCTAGGATAGGTACATCTCGCCTTCTAACAAAGGCACCCACAGGTAACATTTTTTGGATCCTTGGCCCTCATTGCACCAGATGCTTGGACTTCCCCTAAACACACCACCCATTTACATGGCTTGGATGAGGTATCTTCCAGGAACTTCCCTTTTCCAGTGGACACTAGCCCAATAAGATGCCTTGTCCTTTTCTCCAGACTTGTATTGTAGGCTTGTGTAATGTCTTTGAGTTGTTAACTCATGTATTAGGGATTTTATGCACATGTTTAATAATATTGATGATGAGATGTGATTGACATTGCTATGATCCCTGTGACTGATGAACCCATGGACGGTGTATCTTTTGATGTGCAGGAGCATGCCCGATGGACAGGTACCATTTTGGACAGGTACACATGGGGAGACGATCAATTTGGACCTCCATGGGGCTGAAGACCCCATCAGGTGGATGTTGAGACCCCATCAGGGGGCAGAGACATGATAGAGATGGATCAGGGGTTTTACACCAGAGAAGAAGAGGACCTTCCACCAGAGGTACTTTGGCAGAGATTGACCTAGGGGGATTGACCCTCTTTCAGTGGAACGTTGGCCTTAGAAATCCTGGGGCGTCACCCTTGATGACCATGACATCATCCAGCCTATTGGACGTCTTGGGAGGCAAACTAGGCTGTATTGGCATGTGTGGCATGATGGAGTAGCCTAAGGAGGGCTAACGTTTTGCTCCAAGATGACTCATTTTCCCTAAAAGGGGCTTGATGTATCTTTTCAGCTTGATTAGGCTTTAAATTTGACAATTTAACGTAAGACAATATGATTTAGTATTTTGGCCTTGCTGACCTTTTTACATGACCTAAAATGTAAAATTAGGTCATGGAATGGTATAAATGAAGGATTTTCAGCTTCATTTTAAAACACAACTTACTCACTCCATAAGGAGTTCTGAAATTTGCGCCCTATCTTAGGTTATTGGATGATTTAGTGATGCGCACTTGTTGAAGGAGGGTTATTTTGGAATGTTTTGGCATTTCTCTTGAAGGAATGTGTTACAACTAGGGTTTGCATTGATATTTCTTGGTGATATGTAAGTAATTTTATACAAAACTTCTTGAATGAATGGTTGTAGTTTCATTTCTTGCATATGTTTATGATTTTTTCTGAATAAACTCTAGGTGACAAGCACACAAGTAGGTCCTTGTCTCATGTCCCCTTTAAGAGAAATTTTCATCCATTGAATAAGAAGAGAGCCTAGTCATTGCTACACTCTCTTCCTCTCTTCATTTATTACTAGTCGTACTATCTATAAGATGAGAAGAGAAAGACTGCTTAATCCTAGGTCTACTACACTTTGGGATGATTTTTCCAGGGTTTGCTGAAAGAGCCTTGTTGTAGGAACACTCTTCATCATCAAACCCTCTAGTGTTCGTTTTATGCTTCATCTTTCAGCTAGCAATTTTTCCATTTAAGTTAAGGAAGGAGGAGAGATCAAAGAGGCCTAGTCCACCTACACCGAAGTGACCTTCTCTCCCCTAAGGTTTTGAAATTGGGGCCTTGTTTCAGCAACACTTCAAATCATTTCCCTCTAGTCCTTAGTCATTGCCTCCTTTAGCTCTTGCGTACTTCACCTTTTGACTCCATTAACCCTAGGGCATTGATTTGAATACCTCTTGCATTGAAGTGAATTTGATCAAAACTACTCTCAATACATTGAATGAAACCCTAATTACACTAACCATAACTTACAAACTAACCCTATTTGACTAAGTGTTGCTGTCATATTCAACTATAAATCATTAGTGCAACTAGACATTTTCTTTATGAGCAATTGAATAATGATTAGAGGCATTAATTGAATGAAGTATTTATTTATTGCATTGATTTCCACATTATTCCAACATTTATTGAAGAAGTGATATGATTTCATTGCTATTTTATAAACATTGACTTCATCAATATTCATTGTCAAAATTGCTTATATGTTTATCAGATAGTCATTGGTATATATGAAGTGCTAACCCATTGAGAAAGCTTGCATATATCATTTTATTGTTTCTTTGTCTCAGGTAGGTGTATCTCTTTGGGGGGTTTTACTTTATTGGCCTTTTGGACGGACTATCTTCTCGGTGGTGAATTGGGAGGGGGGAATAATTGCTTTATCCTATAATCCTTTGCCTTCTCAAAACCCCAGGTCATAGGGGACATCTCCCCTGAGCCTTACCACCCTAAATAGAAAGAACCATCCCATTGTGGCGATATTGGGTGGGATTGGTTCATGTTACTCTAGTCTAACCTTCAAACCTCAAGCCTTTTATCCTTGGTACAAACTGTGCGATAACATTTTGGCACCGTTGTCGGGGAACATTGAGTCAATATTCCTCAAGATGACAAACTTTTGGTAAGCCTTGCCTCTAGAGTATTTATCTTACAAGCTTACTTGGCGACTCCACTTAGGGTGTTTTCCCTTATCTTTTGATAGTTTGAAGAAAATTATCTGGTGACTCCACTGATGACGAAGCCAACTATGATTTCACAATGGGACCTAGGAAACTACAAGCCTTTAGACATGAGTAACATCCCAGTGTACCCTCAACAGATGCCCTTTGAATAACTAAATTTTCTCCCTGGATTCACGAGTGGTGATAGGCAGAGATATGACTATCACATGAGAAAATTATGGAATTTCTTCCTATCCTACCTGGTTGCTGACTATGCCAAAGACGTGGTCATGACAATTTTCTCTGCCAGGGTTTGTTACAATGCTAAAAAGTGGTATGAAAACCTCCCTAATGCCAACATCATGACTATGGAGAAATTTGAAAAAATCTTTCTCAAGAGATGGGGTATCCAGTTGGAAGTTATCCCAGTACTATTGGAAGAGCTCGAGCATATAAAGCAAGTTGAATATGAATCTGTCAGAGACTTCTAGGATAGATTTGAGAACATGCTATATCAAGTTCCTGAAAGTCATCATCCCGAAGAGGAGTACCTTGTCCATCTCTTTACTTGTGCACTTTTGGGACATTTGGGTTTTCTCCTTCATAAGAGGTCCCTGAAGATGCTCGATGAAGCTTACAACATGGCTACAAGAATTGAGGAGAACATCTCCTTGTCTGAAATAAGATTCTTATTTACCTCAGGTACTCTTAGTAGGGAAAGTTTGTTTTCCCTTGAGAACTTCATTATTGATTTCCAAGAAGAAGGGGAACAAACCTCAGATTGACCAGGGATTGTTGAAGATAGAGTCAAGGAACCAGAACCCAATGATGAAGTATCAACATTCCCTCCTCCTCCTAATGAAGCGATGCACAAGCCTTCTCCACTTGCACAACAACAAGACAATAAGGTTAGTTTCTTTCCTTTTCAAGATTTTTATGATACCTTGTTCTATGATTCAGAAAGTGATGGAGAAATGGAATCCTCGAACGAAGAGCATTTTCCTTGCTGTACAATCAAAGATGAAGGGGAAACTCATGAGGATAAGACAATAATGCACGTTAAATATACCCAATTCCTTGAAGCTCCTACATAAGAAGAAAAAGTAAGTTACCCTCCTCTCCAAGATTTTGATGATTATCTACTTTATGATTTAGGAAAAGAGGATGAAATAGGTGAACTTTTGAATGTTTTGATCCCTCCATGCTATGATACCAACACTAACCTAGTTGATATTGATGAGTTCATACATGTTGGGAGATGTAGGTGGGACGCATTTGATTATGATATGGATCCCATCTATGACATAAAGATTCATCTCCAAGTGTTTCCTTTGAAACTATCACATCAAGCTCTTGACCAGTGGCAACAAGGAGATGAGATTTTTACCGATGCTCCCCAAACCCCCAAGGTTGACCAAGTACCATATTTTCCTGATGATTTTTGGTCTTACCTTGAGGGATTTAATGATTACTCCTCCGAGCACTTATATTTACCCTATGAAAATGACTATCAACCACCACTGTGCTTAGGTTTTGATAGGAGTAAGAATAATGTTTGCCTAAAGAAGGAATATCATGACCTTTTTCCCTAGCCACCTCTTGTTGCCTTACCTTGTTGTGTCATTAAAGGTCTAGTTGGATATTATATCTTTTATATTGAGTTTCCTCTGAAGAAAACCCAAGAATCCAAGGTTTGGTTGAAAACTATATATTTGAGTCCGTCATCTCAGTTTTTAACTTTCCCTTGAGAGTTTTCCAGTCATCTACTAGATCTTTGTTAATCCCTTCCTAAGATTCAGAGTGTGAAGACGTCCTAGGTAGCTAGTTTTATGATCCTTTGAGTAAGTATTCTGAACCTTGGAATTTTCATGAACCCTTCCTGAAGTGGATTGAGTACTTTCCTCAAAGACTGACTTGGCACAATTTTATCCCTCCCACCCGCCTCCATGAGTTAGAGTTTGTGATTTCTGATGATATGATGTATGTTCTAACCCATGTCATTTTTGTTCTTGATTTATCACTATTTTAGTCTACGATGAAGCACAAAGGAAGGTATTGTGGGAATTTGTTGGATTGTCTTCACTAGTTGTTTGACTACACCCAACATCTAGCCAATAGGTAGGTACATGTGAGTAGTTTGTTTTACATATGCACTATTGATTGTTTCATTTCAGTATATATATATATCTATATCTGTGCTGGGGTGGCATTACCACTGCATTTTTGTTACTGATGCTTCTATTGAGATCGAGAAGGTCAGCAGTTTATGCCAGATATGTTGAGGTTCTCATGTTCTCTATGGTGAGCCCATGTCTCCGAATTGGAGCCAGATGTTATCCCCCACTTTTAGGGATAACTAGGAGATCATGTCTCGAGGCCCATAGGTCCTAGACATGGAGTACTGAGAGCAGGATTGACTTTAGCATGGCCCTGGAGGGCCCACATTTTCTTTCTTCTAGCATCTTTATCTTGTCAGCAGTAGCAACATCCACCACCATTGACTTGGTCCTATGTCAGAGAAGGTTCTTGCTCCATGAGGTAATTAGTCTAGGTATCATGGTATCTGTCACTTTGATCATCAAAACCATTGAATGTATGCATATGATTCCTTTTATTTCTAAAAAATTCTTGGATCTTACACTTTCCCACTTGACCATGTTTGGGGGCATTGACAGGGTGCCCTAGCAAGCTAGTGTCTGTAGGTTTTGGTTTGCCACTGGGGGGATTTCTAAAAATCCATATTCTGCTCCCATCATAGCACCACTATTTCATCTTGTTTCCCACTCGCTTGTCCCTTTCCACTTGTCCAGGCACTGGGTTGACCTATTTTCAGGACTGCACCTTATCTCGTGGGAAGAAAGGGATAAAGGACATAAGGTAAAAGAAATCTGGTAAAAGATAAAAGCCTAAAAATGAAACCTCGACATGCTTCACCCAGGGATCCCTGAGAAATAAATAAAAGGCTTCTCAGCAAGAAATAAGAGGGACCCGAAAAAATAATAAGACAAGACCTAACCAGAGGATAGGGGGTCTCATCACAAGCCAACCTATTAGGTCCATGGGTACCTAGCAGTATGACATTGCCACCAACTGGTTAGCATGCCAGGGTAGTGACTCTTGGTTGCATGGTGAAGGGAAAGGGGTCTCATCATGAGCCATCCTTCTCATTTCTATGAAATTGCTTGTGGGTAGCATTGCCACCACTGGTCACCATGCTAGGGCAGTGTCCCCTGATTAACTCTTAAACAAAAAAAAAGAAAAGTAATAAAAGATAAAAGAATGAAAAGAATAAGAATAAAAGGCAAGAATGGGCTTGGAAAAAATGCATCCAGGACAGGTACAACTCACCTTCTAACAAAGGCACCCGTAGGTAACATTTTTTGCATCCTTGGCCCTCATTACACCAGATGCTTGGACTTCCCCTGACCACACCACCCACTTACATGGCTTGGATGAGGTCTCTTCTGGGAACTTCCCTTTTCCAGTGGACACTAGCCCAATAGGACACCTTGTCCTTTTCTCTAGACTTGTATTGTAGGCTTGTGTAATGTCTTTGAGTTGTTAACTAATGTATTAGGGATTTTATGCACATGTTTAATAATATTGATGATGACATGTGATTGAAATGTGTTAAGAATCAAACATCAATATAGCATAGAAAAACCTCAGAAAAAGTACTCAACGCCTTGAAAAAGAGATAATTTCATATAATAAGACTCTTTGAGGGGGCAACCTCCTTTTAACCCACTTAAATGTTCAAGTACAAGATGATTCAAAATGAAAATGTCTCCTTGGTATATATAGGAGACTAGGAGGTATAATTACAACTGATG
>ML789367.1:549579-572150 GCA_009831015.1 Picea engelmannii | reverse complement strand
ATGAAAATGTCTCCTTGGTATATATAGGAGACTAGGAGGTATAATTACAACTAATGGCCTAAAGCCTACATAAATAAAATAACATTACTAATATAATATGCCCCAATTAAGGGGTAATGAGCCAATATTAGGGCTTAACAAAATTTCTATGATCCCTATGACTGATGAGCCAATGGAGGGCATAGCTTTTGATGTGCAGGACCATGCTCAATGGACATGTACCATTTTGGACCGGTACACATGGGGAGACGGTCAGTTCAGACCTCCATGGGGCTGAAGATCCCATCAGGTGGATGTTGAGACCCCATCAGGGGGCAGAGATAGGATAGATATGGATTAGGGGCTTTGAACTAGAGAAGAAGAGGACGTTCCACTAGAGGAACTTTGACAAAGGTTGAAATACATGGATTGACCCTCTTTCAGTGGAATGTTTGCCTTGGAAAGCTTGGGACATCACCCTTGATGACCATGACATCATCCAACCTATTGGACGTCTTGGGAGGCAGAATGGGAAGTATTGGCATGTGTGGCATGATGGAGGAGCCCAAGGAGGGATAACGGTTTTCTGTAGGATGCCCCATTTTCCATAAAAGAGGCTATTGTCTCCTTTGGAGGGGCGTCATGTATCTTTTCATCTTGATTAGGGTTTAAATTTGACAATTTAATGTAAAACAATATGATTTTAGTATTTTGGCCTTGTTGGCCTTTTTACATGACCTAAAATGTAAAATTAGGTCATGGAATGGTATAAATGAAGGATTTTCACCTTCATTTTAAAACACAACTTACTCACTCCATAAGGAGGTCTAAAATTTGCGCCCTATCTTGGGTTATTGGCTGATTTAGTGATGCGCACTTGTTGAAGTGTTGGGTATGTGTTATATTATTTGCATGATTAGTAGTGTTTGAGCATATGCGCTGGGCGTGCAGGGGGGTTAGAGGGGGGACCGCTAGGCCCCCCTTCGGGGGGGGGGGCGGCAGGGGGGCAGAGCCATATTTTCTAAAACTGTATTTTTCGGGACCACATTATATTTAGGTGGTTTTTCGGCATATGGTTTCTTTGCCGATGGTTTTCTATTTCCGATTAAGGAATTAGGGTTTTGGGATAATCCACGTCATTGGGTTATGGTTTTGGATGCCGCTTTCTCCTATATGTATTTTGTATTGTAAACATTGTAACACAATGAATGAATATAGAATATGTTGGTTTTCCCGGTTTGGGTTTCCAGGGGAAAAATCTCTCTGCAATGTTTGTATTTTCCATTGTATATTTTTTGTTCTTTTTTGAATATCTGTGTACAGTAGATATTGTACAAGGTTGGGATTTACATTTGTTATCATAGCTTTATTGGCTTTAGGGGGACGCCTTTGTGGTCAAGGTTTTGGCTTGGGACTGTGATAAGCCTTGTTGCAATGGGAGATCTGCGGTGTTGTTTTTCAGGTGAAAAGAAATGGCAAGCAATTCGAAGATGGAGATTGAGAAGTTTAATGGGAAAAGTTTTGAGCTGTGGAAGATCAAGATGGAAGATCTTTTGGTGGACAAATATTAGTGGATCGTGGTAGGTCTAGGTACTACACCTGCAGGAACTTCTGCAGATGACTGGAAAAAGTTGGATCAGAAGGCAAAGAGCACAATCCGACTGTGTCTCTCTGATTCAGTATTATTGAATGTGTCAGAGGGAGCTACAACCAAGGATTTATGGGAAAATTTGGGGAAGTTGTATTAGTATAAGTCCTTGGTAAATAAACTATTCCTGAGAAAGAAGCTGTATAACTTGAGGATGAGAGATTGAGACTTGGTGGAAGATCATTTGAATGCCTTCAATACTATGGTAAGTCAGTTAGTATCTATTGATATTAAAATTTCAGATGAAGATAAATGTATCAGTTTGTTGTGTTATTTACCATACTCCTGGGATAGTCTGGTTGTGGCCATAGGTATTAATACAACTTCTTTGAAGTTTGAAGAAGTGGTCTCATCCTTTTTGTTGGAGGAGATGAGACGGAATAATATGGAAGGACATAGCACAGACGCATTATTTACAAGGGGGCGTTGCTAGAAAAGAAATAGATCTAGTTTCTCAAGTGGAGATCTAAGTCTAAGGGTAGATCTAAATCTCCTAGAAAGTTTGTAAGGGTATGTTGGAGATGTGGAAAAGAAGGGCACTATAAGAAGCAGTGTAGATCCAAAGTTGAGAAAAAGAAGGGATCTGAAGAATCTTCTTCTACAGAAGAAAAGACCTCCAAGGAAGAAGGAGGAGATGTGTACTTGGACTCTTCAATCACACATGCAGATCATGAGGCATGGTTGATTGACTCTGGTGCATCCTTTCATATGACTCCCCACAGGGAGTGGTTATGCGAATATGAAAGGTATGATGGAGGTTGTTGGAGCCACCCTTAATTTATTAAAACCCTTCACAATTTTCAGTCTTTGATACTTGAATTCTAAAGATGGCCTTTTGATTTTTCCTCCCTCGGGATTTTGAAAAAATCTTACAACCTGGTCAAATAAGAAGCAATGATTTTTCTCCACTTAAAACAAATCCGCTTTCGTACTAATGATTTGATCTTTTTGCTTTATTTCGGGATCTCGCAAGTCGGATACCTTAATTTTTGATTTCTCACGTCCCGAGTCGCGAAACGACGAACTCATGTTAAGTTTGCACTCTAGACAGTAATCAGAGTGAAGTTTTTTAACTCAATGATAGGATGTCGTCGGGGTTTCGAGCCTCGGCATTAGTCAAACTTAAATGTTTTTCCTTACAATCCCGAGAGCCGAGGACATGAGGTACTTATGGGTTAACCCTGGTCAAAAACTAAAAGCAAAAAGTTAACCATAGTTAAAATGAGTCTCGACGCTTCGTCCCTCGGCGCTATCTTTTTTAAAATCATGATGTCTAAAACTCTGACTCACGAAGTCACGATGTGATTATAGTATGATTAATTAATCACCTAATCCAATTTTTCTTAATCCAAATCAAGTCTTAATTATCGCTATCTCGCAGTTTCGTGACTTGGCATACTATTCTCCCAAAATTTTATCTTTGAAGTTCCGAGTCGCGATACGATGAGTAAAATGATTAAGAAATTAATCATGCCTTAAACCATGATTATATTTTAAACCAAAATCGGTACTCGCAGTCTCGCGAGTTGAAAACTTAAAATGTTAAAAGGAAATCCCCGATGCAGCGAAAAGCGAGAAAATTTTTAACGTTGCTAATTTTGAATATTTTAAATTAAAACGAGATAGGTCCCGTGCATCGAGGATTGGACATTTCCCAAGGTAATTGTTTCCTCTCCATACTCCGACTAACTGGCAAGCCACCAAACATTGATGACATTAATAGATAATTAGGGTGAATCTACGAATAAATAAAATCATATTTTACGCAATAAATTTGTTCCTAATGGTGATTTGACAGACTTATTTCGAAAGGTACAGAGTTTTCAAATATATATGGAAGTCTCATTTTGTTATAATGAAAACTTTTTTCATAATCAAGCAGAGCTCGTCATTTTCTGAGTGAATTAACTTCCACATGTATACACAGGTTTATCACAGAAGAGAGAAAATGCAAGCTTCAGTCATGGCTCCACGGAAAGTGACAAAGGCAAATGTCGAAGTTACAAGTCAGGGCTCAGACAATATCTCCGATACTTCACCCCGAAGTATCGAATCAATTCCCGACTGGTCACATGTGTCCAATGTTCTGCAGGCAGAATTAGTCGATTACTCAGACGATTCTGACGACAACGAAAGAGACGATTTACACACCAAGTATAAGATAGTCGTCCAGTCAGGGATGCACAGAATAGCAACCAGGCCCTGGTTGTTTCCTTACTATGACATGATCTGCTGGGCTTTGGATCACGTAGACCTGCCCACCAGAAAAATTATGAACAGTCAGGGAGTAACTATCAGAACCTTCTGGCCTGATCATTTACAAATCATGTATAAGCTGCCTTCCACATATGAATATACATATGGTGTAGATTTCTTGGAAGAATTCAAGGAAAAAGAGTGCATTCAATATGAAAAAACCATGCCTGGTTTGATCAAATACTGGGTTTCGCGGGCCGTGAAATTCAAGGCAAATGAGCAGGGCATCTATTCTATTTCTTCTTTGGAGCCACAATATAAGTATGTGGCCATGATGACATGTCGTATGTTCGGGCGAGAAGACACCTCGCATTTCTATATCTCTTGGGTGCCTCTCATATTTCGGGTCGCTGAAGGTTGCTCATTCAATTGGGCAAAGATGCTTTCAGACAGCTTGGCCAACAGGGTCATAGAGTATCGGGAGCAAAAGGAAAATGGGAAACTGTCAGTGTTTTACATGTCGGCATATATCATGGATGCGATATGTTCCATGACACCTTTCCCCTTGATGAGTTGGGCTTGGAATCCAACCCAAGTAAAACCAGTGCATGAATACCATGATAAATTATGGGAAAATAAAGCAGGAAAGTTCCCATATGAGATTTTCAATTGGGTGATGGTGCCCCTACACATCACTATTTTTGGTCACCCGCCACCTCGCATATCGGATAGCGTTTCAACAGGTCTAAGTGGCATCGCAGATTGGTATGTAGAAGCAGAGTTCTCATACATCAGAGTTTTCTGGGCTTATGTTCCCCCTCATGCACTACCTTTGTTCATTCCCGATAAACTAGCTTGTCGAGAGGTTGCGTGGAAAACAGTAATCGGGGGCGTAAGCAAGGAACTCAAGGGCTATTCAAAGAAGGTATGGCCTTCTTTTCCCATTCGAATGAATTCATATTCTTTATTAGATTTCGGGCATGCCAAAGCTGAGGCTGCTGCCCTGGAGGACCTAAAGTTGGCCTCCATTGAGATTAAAAAACATGATCCACAGAAAATTGTGAGCAATCATCTGGCTCATGTTGGGCTTAAGAGATTCTAACATGAGAATTCCCCCTCGGATGACATTTTCCGAGGAGCGAGATCTTATGAAGAGGTGTTAGCCCGGATCCAATCGCTAGCACCCGAAGACACAACAGCTGTGTTAAGGTTCCAGGAGCATAGGCGAAGATGTCTTCCCACTGTGTTGGGAAGTTTGGCCATTGCCGAGACAAAACATAAAAATGCTGAAGATTCTACAGAGGTAATATCTATCCCTGGACAACAGCCGGAAGAGGAGCAAACAAGTAATCCTGAAACAAAAGAGAAGACTCCAGACCCTCCAAGCAAACAGATTTCGGAGGCTGAGGGAAAAACTCCAGACCCTCCAAGCAAACAGAGTTCGGAGGCTGAGGGAAAAACTCCAGACCCTCCAAGCAAACAGAGTTCATAGGTTGAAGGAAAAACTCCAAACCCACCGAGAAAGAAGATATCAGAGACTGAAAAAGAAACTCCAAACACTCCAAAAGAACAAAACCATGTCGATACTCCAAAGGAATTGACAAAGCAAATAGGAAAACCCATCACCTCGGTCACACCCTTGCAGTCGGCACAGGGAGAGGTTAGCGAGGGATGGATATTTGGTGAAGAACTAAGGCCTGCAAGGGCAAAAGAACTCCCTCCTAATGAGTTATTTTTTGACAAAAAGAGAAAAGTTGTAGTGAAGAGAGAATTTTATCAAGAGGGAGAGTCCACTATGAAAAAATACAAAATCATGACAGATGGCAAGAACAAGAAAAGTGACCAGCTTGCCACTGAAATCGCTGGAACACTGGGGGCCTACGCTTTGGCGAATCAATTCTCGGTTGGGCAGATGAATCACCAATTAAAAAGAAAACATTTCCTTATCAGGACCCTTGAGGTCAGGTTGGCTACAGCCACAGAAAATGCCAAGGGCCAGGCCAACATAGAGATGGAACAGGCTAGATTAGCTGATAAAAATGAGATAGAAATGCTCAAAGTCAAGTTGGAGCAAGCACATTCAGTGATCCGAGATGGTCGGGTGCAGGCTGGTCAGTAGAGGAATATGATGACAGAGCTATAGGCTCAGTTAGAGGTCGCTGAAAGCAGGGTGATTGAAGTAGAGGGGTTTAAATCCCGAGCGATCGATATTCGGAGTAGGATCTCTTCTGTACAGCAGAATCTGCTGGACAAAGTGGGAGTGATTCGAGAATATTGCCTGATGATGCATCAGATTTTCGAGAATCTGACTGTCAAAGAAAGGAAAGCCGAAGTTGCTCGGGTCAGTTTCCAAGAGGCGGTGATAGCTACTAACAACAGATTTTCTGCAGGTTCTCCCGGACTCACTATTGCTGAACAAACTAGAGGTAACATTCTGTTAAAATATTGGGAACATAATATTACCTTAAGCAAGGAACAGGCCCAAAAAGTAACAAATTCATTAGAGAAAGCCTTCAATACTATTGATGGTGAGCTGCTAGGTATGGAGAGTGGAGGTGATTCAGAAACAATAAGGAAAATGAATGTAGAGCAGATTTCCCTCGACCTGAAAGAGAAGAATGAGAGAGATTCGACAGATATCTCAAATATGGACAGGGTGGACATGGCTCGAGTTGACAAACACTTAATTCAACCTAGTGCACAACTAAGTTCCCTTGACATTGTCGATGCACAAATGGGAGATAAGCTGCCGCAGTTAGCTCGAGAGTGCTATTTCGCCGAAGCCAGCTGTCAAGCTGAACCTTCGCATCTTGTGTCCCAATTTGTGGAAAAATGTATCATGTGCACCGAAGTCACACAAAGACAAGCACCTGGCGCCATTTGAAAATAGAGTAGGAGAAAAGAGAGTGATTTCGCTCTTTTCGGTTGTAACTGATTTTGAGAAACAGTTGAGTTTCTAAACTAATCTTCCAAGTTGTATAAATATACCACAAAAAGAGAAAGAAAAGGATGGACCTTTTTGGTATCGATTGTAATAGAGTTTCGCATTTGAAGAAGTTAATATACAAAGCAATTTGAATATTCTCGATTCCGTCCAGACTGTATTATCAAGTTTGCTTCTTTGTACTTCATGTTTCATTTCATTCCACTCATTTATAACTGATGTGCTTTGTTATAATTTAGTATGACCACTACTATAACAAAAGAATTATGGTTTTCTATCTCTGTGTATTGTCTTTCCTCTGCATTGGCTATCAGCGGGTGTAAGACCAATTCACATTTTCGGAATTCTACATTTATTTTTTGCTATGTCAGTTATTTTCTCACTAATTTCCTCTTCTGCTTATATGTGATTTTTATTTTGAAAGGAACCTCACGTTATACGCAGCTAAATGTTTTTCTTTCACACCACACTTTTATATTAAATTATAATACAGTTACGTGAAAGGGCCTTCTTTTGCAATCATTATTTCGTTCAGAAAACGTAAAAATCTCTTTTTATTTCGACCAAATTGAAACAACACTGAAATCTCTCTTTAAATTATTTCCTACGATTACTGTTCCTTAATGACTGTACCTGCAGCTACACAACCTAATATTGAACCCGGACTATCAAATCAAACACATATTGCTTTAAATCTATTCGACACAATCCTTAAAACTGCCAACACCCGGGAAGAACTCGAACGTTCTTGGGCAGTCATTGAACAAGATATTACCACTCAGGAACAGTGGGAAGCTAGACAATGAGAACGTAGAAATCCTTATTAGTTTCCTATACCGAAGGTTAACGAAATCCTCTTATCAATCTTTAACATACTTTCGGATGCCTTGACACTATACTTTTAATCCTTAAGTATAGACTCAGGAACAACATCTTTTTGGCGCCGCTGCTGGGGACCGAAGTTACGAAATATTTTCCCTAGGAAAACGACAATTATTTCGTTGATAGTGTTACTCTTTGATAGTGAACATAGAGTGCACACAGTTTTAAGGCTTTTTCAATCTTTCACTTGGTGACTCCACGAAAAAAGAATAAGCTGGCATTTGTTAGAAGGAATACCAGACAGAACCCGGATGGTAAGTTAATTACGCCTGTTAATAATCCCGAAAAAATTTTAAAGACTAAATACCATTTAGAACCTTCTACTTCACGCAGTCCTCTGTTTAATACACAAGATCTGACGACAAAATGCTCTGAAGTTAGGGGTGAGATTCATCAAACCTTCCCATCCATAAGCAGGGGAAAGGGTCTTTTTGAAAGATCGTTGTCATTTGAGACACCAGCCTTTCTCCGTCAGAATCTCCCAGTCTCACCTGATTCCGAAAAGTCTGTCACAAACTCATTTTCTACACCCGAATCTATGGCTGGCGTCGGAGGAGGTGGTGGAGGAGGTGGAGGTCAAGGAAATGTTGTCCCTCCTCCCAGAGTATTTTCAAAAGTAGCAGCAAGATATGCTCCCCTGGTTTTACCCATTCCCCTCCATGATTTACCTAAAAACTACATCAAAAATCTTCCTAAGTTTACTGGGGAGGGAGATCTAACTGCAGTCGAGCATATGAATTTCTTTGATCAATTCGCAGACATCTGTGGTATCGAGCACGAGGATGTTTATTCGAGACTCCTGGTCCATACCTTTGAAGGACCAGTCCGAACATGGTTTCGGAGCCTACCCGCAGCCTCTATTCTATCATATGACGCTTTGTAAGATGCTTTCCTAAGACAATGGGGAGAGCGAAAAGATCATTTATATTATCTTACCGAGTTTGGGTCCCTAAAAAAAAAGAGCTCAAAAACAATTATGGAATTTATTATGAGATTCAACAAACTGTATAATAAGATTCCAGCCACAGTTAAACCCTCCAAACCCTAAGCCAAAGTAAGCTTCGCGGGAGCCTTCGAGCCTGATTTCGCACTACTTTTGCGAGAAAGAAGAGGAGCCACCCTAAATAGAATGCAAGACGATGCTATCGAAATTGAATCTAATATGATGGCTTCGGGAAAATTAAAAGCTAAAGTCGAAACAGTCAACCGCGAGAATAGACGCTATAGGGAACCAACGGGTCCTTCAGGCTCGAATAGATACACTGATGACAGAGTAGATGATATGGCCCGAATAATTAAAGATATGTCTAAAAAAATCTCTAGGATGGAGTTGGAACAGGCTAAAGCTGATTCTGCTAATAAAAAGGACTTCAGGAAAAACCCAAATCCCCAAAATCAACAGAGGCAAATAAAGAACGAAGATCAAAAAATACAAGCTCCAATAAAAAACGAAAATTTTATAGGAGTAAATGACCTCCAAGATTTCGGAGATTCAGATGATGAAGTCACGAATTTCGGTGACGAATGTTCGCAGCCATTTTTGACTCGGGAAGATTATGAAAAATCTTTGAATACCCCACAACCGACTAATGTGGATGAAGAAGGTCATTCAGCTGATCCCTGTATATCTCAACCAGAAACAAAAATGATAATGGCCGAGTTTCAACCAAAGTACAACCTAAGATCAAAAAATAAACCCACCTCAATGGATCAACCTAAGAAGATCCTTCAAAGGGGCCAAGCTCATGAACCTCCTTCAGAAGAGACCTTGTTACCCATCAACAAAACCAAGGTAGCAAAAACTCAAGGGTCCGAGGTGAAAAAAGTTGAAACTCAAACACAAGAAACTAAACCAGTAGATAAAGTTACATCTTCGACTAAGATCACGAGTGATAAAGAAATATAGACAAATAAGTCGGAAAGAAAAATCTCAGAAGTCTTAACCAAAGAAACAGACAAGGTAAATACATCTTTCAGTCTAGAAAATGAATTAAGTAAAATTAAGATACCGATTCCTTTGGTAGAATTAGCAAAAAACCCCACTTATCATAAGCAAATTGCCAAAGTGATGGGCGTCTATGAGGTAGAAAGTCACTCTGACGTTATCAATCTGGAATATGATAGACCTAACATCACCTTTGGTCCTCATTTTGAGGGATCCAAAGACAACGTCGCCCCTTTCTATATCACCCTGAATATTCATGATCAGTTACTGCATAACTGTATGTTAGACTCCGGGGTTTCACATAATGTTATGCCCAAAATTATAATGGAGAGGTTGGGTCTCCAGATCACTAGACCCTATGTAAACCTATACTCGTTTGATTTGAGAAAGGTTAAATTTATGGGGATGATAAAAGATTTGGTAGTTACCCTGGCCCAGGTCCCGGTCAAGAGTATCCTGATGGATGTGGTTATCGGGGATATTCCCCCCAAATATGGCATGTTGTTATCCAGATCATGGGGAGCCAAGTTGGGGGGTTCTCTACAATTGGACATGTCATATGCCACGATTCCTATTTTCGATGGTCAGTTTACCCATTTGTACAGAGAAACCAGATTAGCGTATACCGTCAGTGATCCTTAAAACCCAAATAACTTTCCCATTTACGTTGCAGACCAAGATCTGGGAAATTGCATATTGTCTTTCGATGATGGTTTAGATGGGTGTCCAGAAGAATTAGATATGAAGCAAGAAGATCTTAGCCCCTTGACAGAAGAGCTGTGCAATAACGGTATTTGGAAAATGTACTTCGATGGCACCTCGTCTTCTGAGGGAGCTGGTGCCGGGGTAATTTTGGTAGCACTTGAAGGTAAGTTTATTGTTCCTTTCTCATATCGTTTGCAGTGGGACATAGATTACACCAATAACGTATGTGAGTATGAAGCATTAATCTTAGGTTCAGAGGCTGCAAAGAAGTTAAATATAAAAAACTTCGAGGTTTACGGTGACGCTGAATTGATAGTAAGACAAGTAAACCGACAATACCTAGACAAGCATCCCAGACTAAGAACATACAGAAATTGTGCTTGGGATTTGATGGAGAATTTGTTCTCATCTATAAAAATCCATTTTATTCCTTGCGTAGAGAATCTACATGCTGACGCTTTGGCCAAGGCAGCTTCAACCTTTTCTCCTCCCACGAACATCAAATTAAAGTATCACATTGAAATCAGATATAAACCCTCTATACTAGACAATGTCCGACACTGGCAAGTCTTTGAAGATGATGAACAAATTCAGAAATTTCTTATGGCGGTAGGTGAGTTCTCTGAAACTCATCCAGACCAAGAAAATCAAAACGACCCGATGTGGATCATGCAAGAGGGTGAAGATCCTGAAACCTTTCGAGAAATGATAGCGGATCATCGTATGTTGGTCCTTAAAAACAACCAAATCCCGAAAGGCTTAATTCCTATAGAAAGACTCTTCAATCAAAACGACATACCTGTGAAATCCACTTTGCATCCCCAACCAGAAGAAGTGGAGGACTACGATATAGGAACTGAAAAAGAATCCAAGATAGTAAAGATATCTAAATTCCTCCCTCCCAAGGTAAAAGACCAGTACAGAGACCTACGCAGACAGTATAAAGATGTTTTCGCCTGGTCCTATGATCAGCTTAGAACGTATGATACTTCCATAATTGAGCACAAGATACCTTTGAAGCCCGGGGTCAAGCCTTTTAGGCAAAAGCTCAGGCAATTTAACCCTATTCTGTTGCTCGTCATTGAAAAGGAAGTTAAGAAGCTTTTGGATGCGAAAATAATTGTACCTCTAAGGTACTCAGACTGGGTGGCAAATTTGGTCCCTGTCAGGAAAAAGAACGGAGAAATCAGACTGTGTGTGGATTTTCGAAACTTGAACAGGTCCTCTCTTAAAGATAATTATCCGCTTCCCAAAATGGACCACGTCCTAGAAAGGGTAGTTGGAGCAAATAGAATGTCTATGATAGATGGGTTCTCTGGGTACAACCAAATCGCCATGAACGAGAAAGACAGAGAAAAAACTTCTTTCACCACACCATGGGGTACATTCATGTATGACAAAATGTCGTTTGGTTTGATGAATGCAGGGGCTACATTCCAGCGTGCTATGGACATCGCTTTCATAGGAGAAAGAGACAAGTTCGTAGTTATCTACCTTGACGATTTGACGGTTTTCTCTAAAACCGATGAAGAACATTTGGTCCATCTAAAGCAGACTTTCGAAAGATGCCGCAGGTATGGTCTGTCCATGAACCCAAAGAAATCACATTTCGCTATGCGGGAAGGTAAGCTTCTGGGACACATCGTATCTAAAGATGGGATCAAGATTGATCCTAAGAAGGTTGAAGCAATAGAAACCATAAATATTCCCAGAAACGTAAAAGAAATTCAATCTTTCTTAGGTACAATAAAATTTTTACGAAGGTTTATCCCTAATTTTGCTGAGATCGTAAAGTTGATCACAGGAATGCTGAAGAAGGATAGCAGAGTAAATTGGATGACCGAGGCTAAAGTGTCATTCGCACACATTAAAAAGGTCATCAACGAAGCACCTGTGTTAGCAAGCCCAGATTACTTGAAATATTTCCTCATCTTCTCGTTCACTTCTAAACATACTATCGCTGCGGTGTTACTGCAAAAGGATGACGAAGGCTTCGAACGACCGATTGCATTTTTCAGCAAGAGCCTTAGAGACACCGAACTAAAGTATGACATAATGGAAAAACAGGCCTACACAATGGTGAAAGCGTTGAAAGCATTCAGAACCTATGTGCTGCATTCAAAAATTATCGCGTACGTGCCAACCAGTGCTGTGAAAGATATATTGGTACAGCTAGATAGTGACGAAAAACGAGGGCGCTGGCTCGCCAAAATACAGGAATTTGATCTGGAAGTCAAGCCTACTAAATTGATAAAGGGGCAGGGTCTGGCCAAACTCTTGGCTGAGTCTAACCTTAGAGCTCTTGATATCAATTGCCTCCAAGAGGAGGACGAAGACACACATTTGCAAGAACCGGATGACCAGACACATCCAAGCAAAGTTGAAGAAAAATTCATATTGTCGGGCTGGTATAAAGACATAGTTTTCTATTTGTTAAATCTGAAATGTCCAGATGGACTGTCACCAGCCAAATGCAGAACTTTAAAACTCCATGCTGTAAAATATTGCATCTCCGAAAATCAACTATACTGGAAGATCCACTCAGGTTCTTACTAGTCTGTCTGGTTGAGTCGGAAACTCCACAGGTCATAGAAGAATTTCATGAAGGAGTCTGTGGAGGACACCATGCATGGAGAGCCACAGCCTACAAGATCCTGAGGGCTGGATACTATTGGCTAAAACTGTTTTCGGAATTCAATGCCAAAGTACGTGCCTGTTACTCGTGTCAAATATTCGCTGGTAAGCAGAAACTCCCTGCACTACCACTTGTTCCAGTCAAAACTAAAGCGCCATTCCAACAATGGGGTTTAGACTTTATAGGGGAAATTAATCCCCATTCCAGTGCTCATCATAATTGGATCTTAACAGCCACAGATTATTTTACAAAGTGGGTGGAAGCCATTCCAACCAAAAGGGCAACAGACTTGGTGGTAATCGACTTCTTGGAAGATAACATCTTGTCAAGATTCGGGTGTCCCCGAAATATTGTTACCAACAACGCCCATGCCTTTAAGTCCATGGATATGATTAGCTTCTGTCAAAAGTACAATATCGTTCTTGGCCATTCCACTTCTTATTACCCCCAGGGAAACGGGCTAGCCGAATCATCTAACAAGAGCTTGGTAAATGTAATAAAAAAAGTACTGGATGAAAACAAAAGGTCCTGGCATGTGCACCTGAAGTACGCATTGTGGGTGAATTGCGTCAGCACTAAAAGGTCTATCGGCATTTCTCCGTTTCAAATGGTCTATGGTACAGATGCGGTTCTACCCATAAACTTAGCATTGCCAGTAATGAAGTTATGGCAGGATCAGAACGAGGAACCCAATCATGTAACCAGGAGAATTAACTAGCTAATCGAGGTTCAACAGCATAGGGTGGAGGTTTATGAGAAAATGCAGAAGTATCAGGACGATATGAAAGCATTGTTCGACCTCAAGGCAAAGGACAGAGAATTCCTCCCAGGTGACTTAGTGTTAAGATGGAATAAGAGAAGGGAAGAAGCCGCGAAGCATGGAAAATTTGATCACCTTTGTTATGAACCATTCAGGGTCTCAGCTCCAAAAGGAAAAAATTCCTCTCTTCTGGAAAATATTGATGGAGAAGTTCTCAGCGCCCCTGTCAACGGGCGGTATCTAAAGCACTACATGACGTAACATTTANTTAAAAAAAAAAAAAAAAAAAATAAATAAATAATTTTTTGTAAATAAATAAATTTCATTATGAGTGCTTTGTACATACTTATATTTTCGTTCAAACATTTACTTTTAATTTTTTGGTTTTCGTTCCTAAACTCTCAACACATTTCCAATAAGAGTTGTATTTGTTTTTACAGGATTCTAGCTGCAGACGAAATTAAAAGGAAAAGTAATTTGCAGGTCGGTGTCAGGAATGGAACGGCATAATACAGGTGATACCTAAAATTTAGTTTCATAGTGCACCAAGAAAATGAAAAGAAAAGGTAAAGGTGAGCTCTCGAAAAATACAAGTTATAAAAGACTGTTTTAAGTAAATCAAGGTAACGTTTTAAAATTGCAGTATGGGTTAGAATCTTTGGATTATAGTGATTTGAAAGAACACTCTAAATCTGAAAACAGCGAGTCAGAATATTTGTTCCTAAAGTTACCCAGAAAAGACAGTCTTGAACTGTTTCGACCTTTGTGTCTTCAGTCACTAAGCCACTGCCTTATATCTTGTTCATCTCTGGGTCTAACTTTTAGCAAATTGTTATCCTTCCGAGTCATTGCAACGGGATAATTTTTTTTTATTTTAAGCCTCAAAGGTTTCGAAACAGATCTTGATAGAGAAGTTGGTCTTCACAACTACTCATTTTCCTGCTAAATGAAGGAACGTTTAGAGCGATCTTAACTTTCCTAGGATTTTTAACAGCGTCGGAAGAATCCAAGCTTGCTCAGACCGGATGTCCCTCAAAAAAAATATAATCCCCTTTTTCCCTAAGAATGAAGGTTTTGTGAAGGTCACGGGAAGCTTGGTACCAAGTAGCCAAAATGAGTTGACAGACCTCTGATGCAAAATATTTCACAGATATCAGCCTTGATATAAACTGATTGCTCCCATCTTCGTGCTTTAAAAGTAAATTATAAGATAGGTGGTGAAAGGAAATTCAGAAATGATTGCCCTCATCAGAGTTCGGAGGCTGAGGGAAAAACTCCAGACCCTCCAAGCAAATAGAGTTCGGAGGCTGTGGGAAAAACTCCAGACCCTCCAAGCAAACAGAGTTCAGAGGTTGAAGGAAAAACTCCAAACCCACAGAGAAAGCAGATATCAGAGACTGAAAAAGAAACTCCAAACACTCCAAAAGAACAGAACCATGTCGATACTCCAAAGGAATTGACAAAGCAAATAGGAAAACCCATCACCTCAGTCACACCATTGCAGTCGGCACAGAGAGAGGTTAGCGAGGGATGGATATTTGGTGAAGAACTGAGGCCTATAAGGGAAGAAGAACTCCCTCCTAATGAGTTATTTTTTGACAAAAAGAGAAAAGTTGTAGTGAAGCGAGAATTTTATCAAGAGGGAGAGTCCATTGTTAAAAAATACAAAATCATGACAGATGGCAAGAACAAGAAAAGTCACCATCTTGCCACTGAAATCGCTGGAACACTGGGGGTCTACGCTTCGGCGAATCAATTCTCGGTTGGGCAGATGAATCAGTAATTAAAAAGAAAAAATCACCTTATCAGGACCCTCGAGGCCAGGTTGGCTACAGCCACAGAAAATGCCAAGGGCCAGGCCAACATAGAGATGGAACAGGCTAGATTAGCTGATAGAAATGAGATAGAAATGCTCTAAGTCAAGCTAGAGCAAGCACATTCAGTGATCCGAGACGGTCAGGTGCAGGCTGGTTAGCAGAGGAATATGATCACAGAGCTACAGGATCAGTTAGAGGTCGTTGAAAGCAGGGTGATTGAAGTAGAGGGGTTTAAATCCCGAGCGATCGATATTCGGAGCAGGATCTCTTTTGTACAGCAGAATCTGCTGGACAAAGTGGGAGTGATTCGAGAAGATTGCCTGATGATGCATCAGATTTCCGAGAATATGACCATCAAAGAAAGGAAAGCTGAAGTTGCTCGAGTCACTTTCCAAGAGGTGGTGATAGCTACTAACAATATATTTTCTGCAGGTTCTCCCGGACTCACCATTGCTAAACAAACTAGAGGTAACATTTTGTTAAAAGATTGGGAACATAATATTACCTTAAGCAAGGAACAGGCCCAAAAAGTAACAAATTCATTAGAGCAAGCCTTCAATACTATTGATGGTGAGCTGCTAGGTATGGAGAGTGGAGGTGATTTAGAAACATTAAGGCAAATGAATGTAGAGCATATTTCCCTCGACCTGAAAGAGAAGAATGAGAGAGATTCAACAGATATCTCAAAGATGGACAGGGTGGACATGGCTCGAGTTGACAAACACTTAATTCAACCTAGTGCACAACTAAGTGCCTTTGACATCGTCGATGCACAAACGGGAGATAAGCTGCTGCAGTTAACCCGAGATTGATATTAAGCCGAAGCCAGCTGTCAAGTTGAACCTTCGCAGCTTGTGTCCCAATTTGTGGAAAAATGTATCATGTGCACCGAAGCCGCGCAAAGACAAGCACCTGGCGCCATTTGAAAATAGAGTAGGATAAAAGAGAGTGATTTCGATCTTTTCGGTTGTAACTAATTTTGAGAAACAGTTGAGTTTCTAAACTGATCTGCCAAGTTGTATAAATATACCACAAAAAGAGAAAGAAAAGGCTGGACCTTTTTGGTATCGATTGTAATAGAGTTTCACATTTGAAGAAGTTAATATACAAAGCAATTTGAAGATTCTCGATTCCGTCCAGACTGTATTATCAAGTTTGCTTCTTTGTACTTCATGTTTCATTTCATTCCACTCATTTATAACTGATGTGCTTTGTTATAATTTAGTACGACCACTACTATAACAAATGAATTCTGGTTTTCTGTCTCTTCCTATAGTCTTTCCTCTGCACCGGCTATCAGCGGGTGTAAGAACAATTCACATTTTCGGAATTCTACGTTTATTTTTTGCTATGTCAGTCATTTTCTCACTAATTTCCTCTTCTTCTTATATGTGATTTTTCTTTTGACAGGAACCTCACGTTATACGCAGCTAAATGTTTTTCTTTCGCACCACACTTTTATATTAAATTATAATACAGTTACGGGAAAGGGCCTTCTTTTGCAATCATTATTTCGTTCAGAAAACGTAAAAATCTCTTTTTATTTCGACCAAATTGAAACAACACTGAAATCTCTCTTTAAATTATTTCCTACGATTACTGTTCCTCAATGACTGTACCTGCAGCTACACAACCTAATATTGAACCCGAACTATCAAATCAAACACATATTGCTTTACATCTATTCGACACAATCCTTAAAACTGCCAACACCCGGGAAGAACTCGAACGTTCTTGGGCAGTCATTGAACAAGATATTACCACTCAGGAACAGTGGGAAGCTAGACAACGAGAACGTAGAAATCCTCATTAGTTTCCTATACCGAAGGTTAACGAAATCCTCTTATCAATCTTTAACATACTTTCGGATGCCTTGACATTGTACTTTTAAGCCTTAAGTACAGACTCGGGAACAACATAGGTAATGTTTTCTTAGGTAATGATTCGACAACCAGAATCATAGGAAGAGGAAGGATCAATTTGATTCTCACAAATGGAAGGATTAGAACACTACATGGTGTTCTGCACATCCTAGGTATGACCATAAATTTGATTTCTGTAAGAAAAATGGAAGATGCAGGGGTAAAAACAATATTTGAAAAGGGAACTTGCAGGATGGTTTGAGGAGAAATGGTGTTGATGAAGGGAGTTTGGTTTGGAACTCTGTATAATATTTCAGGAAGCACTATTAGTGATGGGTGTAATATCTCCATTGTTCCTGATATTGGAGTTGAAGAAGAAAGAAATCCTACAGTCTCTGTAGAAAAGGTTATGTTGTGGCATCAAAGACTGGAGCATATCGGAGAGAAGGGTCTTCGACTAATACATGATAAAGATATGGTTGAAGGTATGTCTAACTTCTCTCTGGATTTTGATTTATGTGAACATTGTCTATATGGGAAGCAAAATCAGGTAAGATTCCCCTCTGGTGCAACGAGGGCAGAAGGAATTTTACAACTAGTTAACAGTGATGTTTGTGTACCTGTGTCGGTCCCATCATTGGGAAAATCTGTGTACTATGTCTCATTTATAGATGACTTCTTGAGGAAATCTTGGATATATTTCCTTGGGAAGAAATCTGAAGTCTTTGATAGGTTTAAAGAGTTTAAGGATCTTGTTGAGAATCAAACAGAGAAAATAATTAAGGTGTTGAGGACAGATAATGGCGGAGAGTTCTACGGGAATGAATTTGAATAATTTTGTAAGAAGTGCAGTATAGAAAGATAGAAGACTACTCCATATACACCTCAGCAAAATGGAGTTGCAGAAAGGATGAATAGGACACTGATGGAAAAATCAAGGTGCATGCTTAGTGGTGTCAGGTGAGGGCAAGAATTTTGGGCAGAGGCAGTGGGTACTACATGTTATCTGGTCAATAGGTCACCCTCATCAACGTTGGATGACAAGACTCCAAAAGAGGTATGGACTGGTAAGGAACCTTCTCTCACACATATTAAGGTATTTGGCTACGATGCATATGTTCATGTTTCAAAGGAAAATAGGAGTAAGATGGATAAGAAGGCTGAAAAATGTATCTTTATTGGATATAAAGATGGTCTCAAAGGTTATAATCTTTGGAACTCAGAAACTAAGAAGGTAGTGTATAGCCAAGATGTGTTATTTAGAGAAATGAAGGATGTTGTTAAATAGGAAGTCCTACCAAGTAAGGAAGAACAAGATAAAATAGAGTTTGATTTAAAGGATGATGAATCAGACTCTACAGAAGAACATGAATCAGAAGAAGAAGATCCTCATACTCCAACATTGAGGAGATCAGATCGAGAAAGAAGGCTACCGGAAAGGTATAGTCCATCTTATTTCCATTCAAATTTTTCTTTGTCTATTACTGATGATGATCCTAGAACTGTCAGGGAGGCAGTGGATTCAGAGGATGGAAATCTCTAGAAAAGGGTCATGGAAGAAGAAATGGCATCTTTGGATAAGAATGAGGCTTGGGATCTAGTGGAGTTGCCAACTGGAAGAAATCCCATTGGCAGCAAATGGGTATTTAAAAAGAAGCTGAATGCAGAAGGAAAAGTGGAGAAATACAAAGCTCGGTTAGTAGCAAAGAGTTATTCCCAGGTTCAGGGAATTAATTCTGGTGATATTTTTTATCTTGTTTCCAAGTTAACCTCTATAAGATTTATGTTATTTGTTGTTGTTGCATTTGATTTTGAATTAGAACAGATGTATGTGAAGACAACATTCCTGCATGGGGATTTGGAAGAATAAATCTATATGAAGCAACCAGAAGGTTATGTTGTGAAGGGAAAGAAGGAGTTGGTATGCAAGATGGAAAATTCCCTATATGGTTTAAAACAATCACCAAGGATGTGGTATCAAAAATTTGATACTTATATGATGGGACTTGGCTTCACAAGAAGTAAAGAGGATCACTGTGTGTATTTTAAATTAATTGGTGATCATTTGATTTATTTGGTATTGTATGTGGATGACATGTTAATAGGAAACAACAAGGATATTATCTAGGATGTGAAAACTCAGTTTTCCTCTAAATTCGACATGAAGGATCTCAGTGCTTCAAATTTCATTTTGGGCATGGAAATTAAAAGAGATCGAAAGAGGAAAATCTGGTTAAATCAGAGAAAATATGTCGAGACAATATTGCAGAGGTTTAATATGCAGGAATGTAAACTGGTCAAGGTTCCTATTCCTGTTGGTGTAAAGTTATCTGTAGATCAGTGTCCCAAGACACACGAAGAAGAGGATGACATGTCTCATGTTCCATATATGAGTGCAGTTGGAAGCGTGATGTATGCAATGGTATGTACTAGACCAGACATTGCACACACAGTGGGAGTTTTGAGCAGGTATATGTCAAAACCAGGGAAGGAGCATTGGACAATAGTAAAAAGGGTTTTCAGGTATTTGCATGGAACTACTAGCTATGGATTGTGCTATGAAGGAAGACCGGAATTGGACAGAGTGGTGGATATACATGGCTTTTTAGATGTAGACTGGGTCTGAGATCTGGATCGTAGGATATATACAAGTGGGTATGTGTTTAACCTGTTTGGAGGAGCAATAAGCTGGATGAGAAAAGGATAGGCTGTGGTGGCACTTTCAACTACAGAGGTTGAATACATGGCAGCCACTCATGCAAGTAAGGAATAAGTATGGTTACAAAGACCATGTTCAGGTACTGGGTTGGTATAATAAGATGTAAGGATAGAGTGTGACAGTCAGAGTGCAATTTTTTTGGCGAAGAACCTGGATTATCATTCAAAGACAAAGCATATTGATGTTCAATATCACTTTGTGAGAGACATGATTGAAGAAAAGAAAGTATCATTGATGAAGTTGGACACTATGAAGAATGTTGCAGACTCATTAACAAAATCTGTGAGCACTGAGAAGTTCTCTTGGTGTAGAGGATCTATGGGCATTGTTGCCCTAGATTGTTGACTATGTAACCCTATAACCCCCTGTATGCAAAGAAAACAACAAGTGGGAGAATGTTGGTATGTGTTATATTCTTTGCACGAGCATTTTTCGGGTCCATATTTTTTGGAACCGCATTTTTCGGGACCACATTATATTTAGGTGGTTTTTCGGCAGATGGTTTCTTTGCCGATGGTTTTCTATTTTTGTTTAAGGAATTAGGGTTTTGTACTAATCCAGGTCATTGGGTTAGGGTTTTTGATGTTGTTGGCTCCTATATGTATTTTGTATTGTAAACATTGTAACACAATGAATGAATATAGAATATGTTGGTTTTCTCAGTTTGGGTTTCCAGGGGAAAAATCTCTGTGTAATGTTTGTATTTTCTATTGTATCTTTTCTGTTCTTTTATGAATATATGTTTACAGTATATATTGCAGAAGGTTAGGATTTACATGAAGGAGGATTATTTTGGCATGTTTTGGCATTTCTCTTGAAGGAGGGTGTTACAACTAGGGTTTGCATTGATATTTCTTGGTGATATGTAAATAATTTTCTGCAAAACTTATTGAATGAATGGTTGTAGTTTCATTTCTTGCATATGTTTATGAATTTTTCTGAATAAAACCCTAGGTCATAAGCACACAAGTAGGTCCTTGTCTCATTCCCCCTTTGAGAGAAATTTTCAGCCATTGAAGAAGAAAAGAGCCTAGCCATTGCTACACTATCTTCCTCTCTTCATTTATTGCTAGCCGTTGTTACACATTATTTTCGTCACCCTCATGGTCGTTAATGATGTAAACCTATATGTTGCCTTCAGAGAGGTTAGTGGCCTAAATTCTTGAAGAAAGAAGGGAGAAGAAATTTCCATGAGAGAAGAAGTTGTGTTTTCCTCTGTAAAAACCTTATTTTGGAGGATTTTCGCGGGTTTCACCATAGCTAGGGTGTGAAATTTCCGCAGGCTGCACTATAGCCAAGTCGCGACAGCCTTCGTACATGGAAAAAATAAGAATTTTCTCGATGGTTCTAGAAGGAGAATCTTCTATGGTGAGGTGGCCTTCGAATGGTTTGGATCTTACTTGCTTTCATGATTTAGTGGGATCATCCTAACCTCCTTATCTTATCCTCTTCAGCTTATAAAAGGAGAGGAGCTCTCATGGAGAAAGTTAGTTGGATTTGGCTTGGAATTATTAGCTTGGTTAGAGTGGCTTTGAGCTTTGATTTTGTCAAGATAGATGTCAGATCTATAGTCTTAGAAATCTTGGATCAGAAGTCTGTGGGAAGCAAGGAACTATTGGAAGGAACCTTACGACATCAAGGCATCCGGTTGTAATCTCTCTTCCTATTATTAATATAATAAAGTGGCATGTTTATTTCCCATAGAATTATCTTTATTTTATTGCATAATTCCTTAATCATATGCATAGGTTTTCATTGAATATACTTTACTTCTTTCACTTTGGTTGGTTTGTGTCTCACTGCAGGATCAGGACTCTCTGACTATTTAAGTTCATTGGAAAAACCTTCTTAATTTCCATTTTTTCCATTTTTGTTTAATTTCCACGCCCTGCTTTGAGGGACAGTGTGATGACTTATGATTTTTGCGCCCTACCTGTTTAGACCAGTGAGAAAACTCTGCACCCTACCCATATCTGGCTTGCGAAAATCAGTGATTTCCGCACTGCGTTAGTCTACAGCCCGCGGAAATTGGGAAATTCTTGATTTTTGATGATTTTTCCTAACCCAGACCTTGGATTTGGTTTTGGGGTGAATTTTTGGGTTTGATTATGATTTGTTTATAGTCTACTTGATAGTTTTTGAGTTGCTTTTAGCCATATTTGCTTTGTTTTCTTTTGAAATATTTGATCTCTTCCTTTGAGTGTCTTTCAGATACAAAGCCTTGTTTTTCTTTAGAATTGTTTAGTGAAAAGAACATTTCTTTTTTCTGAAATACTCACGATAAAAGAGAAACTTTTTTTGGTTTTTTTTTTGTTTTGAAGCGATTTTCTATTTCTTTTAGCTATATCTGAAACAAAATTCTTATTTATTTCTTTGCATTAGATTGGGGGCATATTTGCATTTGAAGTAGTGAAATTGCATGATTTTTGGTCTTAAATTCTTAAAAATTTCCCCCCTCATGGGGGGGGGGGGGGGGGGG
>ML789367.1:524942-549499 GCA_009831015.1 Picea engelmannii | reverse complement strand
TGGGGGGGGGGGGGGGGGCGCGTGAATCATGCATTGGTGTACAGTTTCTTTTTCTCATTTCTTGAGAATATTGATATTGATAAGTTTTAAAATTTTGGGACATTGTGCATATGGGAATGATAAATGTTTTCTCCTTCTTGTAGCATAGATTTCATCGAAATGAAAAGATTACATCTTCATCTCTTTGCATAACTTTTGAGTCGGTCAAAAAACCATATTGTCGACACCATTTTCCTCTTGAGTAACAACAACCATAAAATAAAGCGCTTATAAAATTGATTAGACATTTTTATACTATCTAGTAGTAAACCTACATTAGACTAGTTGTAGGGCTTTGGCATAGGTGTAAAAGATAACTTTCCAAAGCTGCAAACAAACATAGAATCTTGAGGTAGGGAGTGGTAAAATCCACTTATTACATTTTGTCCTGGGAAGCCCTTCTAACACAAGGGTCAATCACGAGGTCGCATTGAGACTGGCAGAGTTACTCACCCTTCTTTGTTGGTCTCAGTGTAGAGATTGCACGTATTATGGGGATCGCTTGAAGGTATACCCACAATGATGAGTGGAAGCCTTTCAAGTTTATTTTGGGCTAGATACCCTGCCCTTGCACATGGATCAGACTGTCAACTATTTCCCCAGGCATCACTGTAGTAATTGGTAAACTTAGTGGCCTTTCTCTATAGGTTCTTTACACGAGGTGACTATGGAGGGGAAAGTCTTCATGGTACCTGGAATCGACGTTGGCCAAACTCACTCGGGCTCCTTGGAGGGTAAATCCATAATTATTGTGTGGAAGATTGCACCAAGGCATAAGTCCATTAAGCAGGTCGTCAACGTAACTTTTCCACCTGATCTATCTCATCCCCTTCTTACTTTGTTCCCGTGACGTTGGATTTTATCACCAACTAGTGTGCTCATTGTGAGAAGGTTTTGTTTTCTTTCTTGCTTCCTAGATTTTTAGCATGTGTTGTTTGTTTTCCCTAGAAAAATCTAGGTTGGATTTGTTTTATATAGCGTTAGTTCCCAAAATGACCAATGAAGGAACCCCTTCTCCAGGGGAACCTTTTTTTTTTTCCTTATTATGGAAACATTGGTCCTCCTCACATCGCTACTTTGAGACTTCCAACTCTCACAATTGGATTACCGGTATGGTTGTTTTCCACTTAGGTAATCCTGAATGTCGTTGGTGCTTCGGTCATAAGCACTTCCCCCCAAGGACATCAACTTCATGTTGATCCTTCACCTTCTTCACCAGTAAGATCTTCTTCACCTTCTTCCCTTGCAAGGTCTTCTTCCATTTCATCTTCTTCACCGAGTGAAATCTCTAAAGCTAGCAACCTGGTGGCTAAGAATAAGAAGAAACCAAAGACTAAGAAGAAGAAAAATAAGCAAGAATCCAAACTTCCAACCACTGCCAGACATGTTGGAAAACAACCAGTTACTGTTAATCATGCTGGGAGTGTTGATGATGTCAAAATCACCCAAACAACCCGTAAGCCCAAGTACCCCTGCAGGCTTTGAAAGGGTACCCATCTTCTTAAGTATTTCCCTAGTCTATCCAAGGTTATAGAAGCATGGTCTACACACCCTCGCCAACCCATGTCGTTTGCCTCTGAACAACATGTTGATGACCTCCCGTCAACTAGTCAAAATACCCTTGGGAAGAAGAAAAGTCGAGTCAAGTTTCCTTGTAGGTTATGCAGAGGGAGTCATCAAACTCACCTTTTCCCTCGTATGGACGAAGCCTCGAAATTCCTAGAAGACATGACTATTTCACAACCTCAACTTCTAGCTGCTTATTGCAAACTTTCTCTCAAACCACCTGTAGTTGATGGAATGGTCAACCCGGTTCCCCCGTCGGTCAGTCCGGTTGATCAAGTGGTCAATTTGGTCACGTCCTTACTTGAACTAGTTGACCAAGTGGTCGATCCGATCCCATCCTTGGTCAATCCAACTCTCTTGTTAGAGAGTGAAACCCAAGTGGTTGATCCATATCCACCCATTGACCCCATGCTCCCCTTGGAGAATGAAACCCAAGTGGTCGATCTCATATCATCATCGGTTGATCCTACTCTCCCGCTAGAGAGTAAACCTGATACTTCCCACGTTTTTCTCATTGATACAAACTCTACCATGCCAGGGGGTATTCCTCCTTATCCTATGGAACCCCCTCCAAGTAATGAGGCCATCCATTTTGATCGGGGTGTGCTAACTGAACCTCATCTTCCCCCTCACATTCCTTTCCATATTACAGTGCAAGTTTGTGGTCGGGACATTCCTCAGACGTTGATAGATGATGGTGCATCCATTAGTATTTTGTCCTCATTTGTTTGGCAAGATTTGGGTTGTCCTTAGCTTGCGTCGGTTACGTAGAATCTGATAGCTTTTAACAAAAGAACCAATCAACCTTTAGGGACCCTTCCTTAGTTTCCTGTAACTTTGGGAGGAAAAATTGTCTTTATTGATGTCATGGTAGTCCAAGACCCCTTGGATTTTTCTTTACTCCTTGGGAGAGATTATGTCTATGCCATGAAAGCTATTGTGTCCACTCTTTTGTGTGTGATATATTTCCTGGATGATGGAATAATGGTGACAATTGATCAACTTTCATTCATCAGTCCTGACTGGATTACCTTCCTCAATGGTTCTCATATGCTAATGGTATTGCCCATACCACAGGTAAATTATGTGGCGTTGTCTCCCATGCCTTCAACTACTTATGATAATGACTTAGATCCGGTAGTTGACATGGTGACCTCTTCGATAGGTATATTAGAGCCTGACCTCCTTACTCCTCTCATGACCCTCAACATGTGTTCCTTCCAGAGTGTTTTTATTTTGTCAAATGAAGATCTCTTGGAAGCCATGATTGATTTTTTTCCCTTGACATGGTGTCCTTCCAGAGAATTGTCCTCTTGGAAGCCATGATCAAGAACTGATTCGAGCATGATTTTATGATTTCAAGATCATTAAAAAATGAAACCAGCTTTGAGCATGGTTTTCTGATTTCAATCTCATTAAAAAATGAAACCATCTTTGAGCATGGTTCTCTGATTTCAAGCTCATTAAAAAATGAAACCAACGTTGAGCATGGTTTTCTGCTTTCAAGCTCGTTAAAAAATGAAACGAGTTGTTAGGATAGTTTTTGCATCTCTGTGGAAACCTCGTTAAAGAAAAGAAATAGAGGTTATGAGCATAGTTCAATTTCTATGTCAAGCTCGTTAAAAATGAAACAGAGGTCTGGGGATTTAACCTAGATTCAGGAGCATAGTTCTTCTCCTGTGTCAAGCTCGTTAAAAAATGAAAAAACTTCCCCCTTCGTATAGTATTTGAAGCTTCATTTCATTCTCCTTTGCAGTTGGATGAGATGAATCTTGGGCGACAATGTTTCCAGCCTCTGGAATTCATGCTGAAGTTGAGCCACTAGCTTCTTAAGTTGGGGACTAAGTACCAAGCATCCCTGTGTTATGCATTGGGAATTCCAAGCATAGTTTTCTATGGTTCAAGCTTGTGTAAAAATGAAACCACCTACCTCAAGCATAGTTTCCTCTAGTTTGAGCTTGTGTAAAAATGAAACTAGGCCCAAGCATAGGTTTTTTTAGTTTTTAAGCTTGTGAAAAAATAAAATCTATCCCAAGCATAGTTTTGTTTTGTTTTAAAGCTTGCGTAAAAATGAAAACAATCCTGAGATTAGTCTTTGTTCTTTCTCATGCTTGTAAATACATGAGAATAAGTTACCGAGCTTAGTATTTGTTCTTTCTCATGCTCGTAAATCAATGAGAATGTAACCGAGTATACTTTTATCACTTTTTCGGACTCGTAAAGGTTATACGAAAAAGGAACCCCCTGGAATTCTCTTTAATCTCTTTTCAGACTCTTTAAACATGAAAAGATTGTCGAGCGACCTTGTTCTTTTCAGGCTCATTAAAGTATTTGAAGAAAAGGTCTATTGAGCAATAGTTTATCTCTTTTTCAGTCTCATCAAACTACTTTACGAAAAAATAACTGAGAGAGTTCTCTTTAATTTTTTTTCAGACTCTATAAACATGAAAAACTCCTGAGTTTTCTATCTTTGGACTCATTAAACAAACATCGAAAGGCCCATATGGGACTGAACCACTCCTTCCTAGGGTTTTTTCAAGATACTCTGAGGGACTCGTCCAAAGGATGAGCTTACATTTACAATTATATGTTATCCTCCTCAAGATTGTGTAAAAATAAAGAGGTACTCGATAGACATGGTGGGGGAAAAATTGGGAAAGAAATGTGTCTAAACCTATATTCCATGGAAGAGTCACTTTTGAACATGACACCCTTTCACTCGCTTTGTGTCTAGGTTAGAAAATCCACTTGTCTCTCGATCATACTCCTTTAAGATTACAAATTGGTCTGTGATCCCTATTGTTGAGTCAGTTTTTCCAAGACATTTGTCATGTCGTCAATGTGTTTGAAGAGACGTCTAAACCAGAAAGCCTTCTATTGCATCAACCATTTCTGTAGTCCTTAAGCCTTCTATTGCTTTGGCCATCCCTGAGTTAGTCCTGAATCACTTGTTACTTTGATCTACTTCAAATCTTGTTACTCGTTTCATGTCATTGATGTGGGATACATTAAGTCCCTCCCGTGACGCATCTTTTCCTGTCAACTTCAACTCATTATTCAGGAATCAGACTTAGAAACTAATTGGTACCTTGGAACTTTCATGCCTCAATGGCAGTTTTCCTCACTTTCGACAGTGGGTTTTCATTATTGACCCCTGATCGGGAGATTTCGCCGAGTGTTCGACTTCATCTCATTAATTCACATTCGTTGTATTGTACTAGTGTACCTTGGGAGTCATTGACATTAATGGTGATTTCTCTCGCACTTGTTAACGGTATACACTAATGACCGGTAATCAAGTGGTTTCTACCATGTTTGACTTCAACACATGTATTCACATGGTTAGATTCGTACTATAGAGTGGTGGAGATGAAGACCCTAAATCTTTTCTCACAAATTTAGGTTGCATTGGAGTATATTCATTTTGTATTGTTGCATAGATCCACATTGTATGTCTCATGGCTATGTTCAAATTTGAGTCTTTAACACATAGATCCACAGTGTATTTTTGGTGGTTATGTTCCAATTTGAGTCATAATGGCATGGGTCCACAATGTATGTTTGGTGGCCATGACCTGTATTACTTGACATGGATCTTCGCATGTCGGCATTTATGCTTTGAGTCATTTGTATTCTGAGTATGGGAATGCCTACCTCAGTGATGATATATTATTGTATTGTGTTTCCTTGTTTGTTTACAGGTTTTCAATCAACGTGTTCCTTGTTCCCTACACACACTCGACAAAGTATTTCAGCTATCACTCTGTTCTAAATTCATACTTTGGGGGGCTCTCTGTTACACATTATTTTCATCACCCTCATGATCGTTAATGATGTAAACCTATTTGTTTCCTTTAGAGAGGTCAGTGGCCTGAATTCCTAAAGAAAGAAGGGATAAGAACTTTCCTTGAGAGAACAAGTTGCGTTTTCCTCTGTAAAAACCCTATTTTGGAGGATTTTCACGGGCTGCACCATAGCTAGGGCACATAATTTCTGCAGGTTGCACTATAGCCAGGTCATGACGGCCTTCGTACGTGGGAAAAATAATCATTTTCTCTATGGTTATAGAAGGATAAGATTCTATGGTGAGGTGGCCTCTGAATGGTTTGGATCTTACTTGCTTTCATGATTTAGTGGGATCATCCTAACCTCCTCACCTTATCCTCTTTAGCTTATAAAAGGAGAGGAGCTCTCATGGAGAAAGTTAGTTGGATTTGTCTTGGAATTTTTAGCTTGGTTAGAGTGGCTTTGAGCTTTTCTTTTGTCAAGATAGATGTCAGATCTATAGTCTCAGAATTCTTGGATCATAAGTGTGTGGGAAGCAAGGAAATGTTGGAAGGAACCTTACGACATCAAGGCATCTGGTTGTAATCTCTCTTCCTATTATTAATATAATACAGTGGCCTATTTATTTCCCATAGAATTATCTTTATTTTATTGCATAATTCCTTGATCATATGCATAGGTTGTCATTTAATATACTTTACTTCTTTCACTTTGGTTGGTTTGTGTCTCACTGCAGGATCAGTATCACAAGAGCACCAGAGAAAAATAGGAACAACAAAGACATAAGGAAGTGACATTTAAAAGTATGTCTCTCGTCTTTTGTTCGGTAGTAAATTTGATGATTAGATCCTAGGGAAAGCACCATGTCCTATTGTGTTTTGTTAGCAACACTCTTCATCATCAAACCCTCTAGTCTTGGTTTTATGCTTCATCTTTCAGCTAGCCATTTTTCCATTTAAGTTAAGGAAGGAGGAGAGATCATAGAGGCCTAGTCCACCTACACCGAAGTGACCTTCTCTCCCCTAGGGTTTTGACTTTGGGGCCTTGTTTCAGCAACACTTCAAAGCCTTTCCCTCTATTCCTTAGCCATTGCCTCCTTTAGATATTTCATACTTCACCTTTTGACTCCATTAACCCTAAGGCACCGATCTGAATACCTCTTGCGTTGAAGTGAATTTAATCAAAACTACTCTCAATACATTGAATGAAATATTAACTACACTAACCATAGCTTACAAACTAACCCTATTTGACTAAGTGTTGCCCTCATCTTCAACTATAAATCATTAGTGCAGCTAGATATTTTCTTTATGAGAAATTTAATAATGATTAGAGGCATTAATTGAACAAAGAATTGACTTATTGCATTGATTGCCACGTTATTCCATCATTTATTGAAGAAGTGATATTATTTCATGGCTATTTTATAAACATTGACTTCGTCAATATTCATTGTCAAAATTTCTTATATGTTTATCAGATAGTCACTGGCTTATATGAAGTACTAACCAATTGAGCAAGCTTGCATATATCAGTTTATTGTTGCTTTGTCTTAGGTAGGTGTATCTCCTTGGTGGGTTTTACTTTATTGGCCTTTTGGCCGGACTATCTTCTCGGTGGTGACTTGTGAGGGGGGAATAACTTCTTTATCCTATAATCCTTTTCCTTCTCAAACCCCAGGTCACTAGGGACGTCTCCCCTGGGCCTTACCACCCTAAATAGAAAGAATCATCCCATTGTGGTGACATTGGGTGGGATTGGTTTAGGTTACACCAATTTGACCTTCAAACCTCAAGCCTTTTATCCTTGCTACAAAATGTGTGATAGCAGGTATAATTGAAGAAGCCTCTAAATTGGTCCCTTTATGGAATAGCTTTAAGTATGGCTCTCATGGAAAGATGCTTTAAAGAAGTCTACAAGAACCCCAGAGGTGTGGTCATGAGGCCTGAAGTTGATTGAGGAAAATGAGGTTGAAGAAAATTACAAGTACATGCAAAACCCTCATAGATGGATAGTCCTCATCATGTTGTTTATAGCAGTAGGTGGTACACCACGTGGTTCCTCATGATTGAGGAGTTATTCCCTCTTTAAGTTTAAAGAACCAAAGAATGGTTGAGAATCCCCTAAAACAATTTTAACAAGAAATAATGAGTTGACCCTAAAATCAAGAAAAAGGGTAAAACAATCATTAATTAAAGGGTAAAATAATTGTAACAAGAAATAATGAGTTGAACCTAAAATCACGAAAAAGGGTAAAGAAGTTACAAGTTGGACACAAAAGAAGTCACTTGAAAAATATAAATACACATCAAGAGTCTCCCATTCATATACACAAGTTCATTGAATATCTATCTAGTGAACACTTGATCTATTCGAAAATATGAGGTAGTGAGGTTGATGTAAAGCAAAGGGGATGCTTGTTCCAGGTTGTAACAAGGTATGATGTTGCAACAAAGGTTGTTACAAGATATGATGTATGCTTGTATGCATTATTTTGATTGTTATATCTTGATGTTATGGGACATTCTTGAGGCATGTTTATGAGATTTGGGCATATGCATTGAGGCACATATTGGATGTATGGTGATGTTATTGTAGATGCTTGAGGCATGTTTTGGAGATTTAGACATATGCTTTGAGGAAAATCTTGGATGTATGGTGATGTTATGGTGCATGCTTGAGGCATTTCTTGGTGATGTTAGCATATGTATGAGGTACATCATTGATGATGTTATTGTAGATGCTTGAGGAATGTTTTGGAGATTTCAACATATTCTTTGAGGAAAATCTTGTATGTATGGTGATGTTATGGTGCATGCTTGAGGCATGTCTTGCTATTGGTGATGTTATGGTACTTTCTATTGGCACATATTATGGTACATGGTTATGGCATGATTGAAACATATCATGAGTGATATGGTATATGGTTGAGTTACATCTTGTGGTATATGGCATATACTTTGGATATTTGATGTTGGGAAAACATTTTAATGTATGTTCTATGTGAGTGGATCTGGTTGATGGTGATGATGTATCAGTGACAATGACATGGATATAGACAATGATAATGAAAGTGACAGAGACATTGACAGTGATAGAGATAGTGGATGTGACCAAGACAGTAGTAGTGGCAGTGACAATGGTGGTTGTTGGCGTCAGAAGTCACTCCTAGATTGCAGCAGGAGTAATCCTGAGGCCCATCAGTGTATGTCACTATTTGTTGATAGAGGGTGATGAATGGAAGTAAACTCGGAACAATATCGTTCCAACTCAGAAACTAGGCCAGGCATGCACAAGAAGATGAGGTCTTGGTTCAACTTCAGGCAGTAAGTTGTAATAAGGGTGAGTAGGAGGAAGACTTCTGTGAGGAAATGCAAAGGGCTGTTGTAGGCATCAAGCTTCCAACAACCTGTAGAAGAGAACTTTGAACAAAATAACCTCTTATATTCAAAAGCAAAAACACTAAAAGAACATAACTGAGTTATAATAAATTCTTTATCATAACACAGTCACGACGATTCATGTGAATCATTCAATCATGAACCCTTTTAGTATGAGATCGAAACAAGATGAAAAAGAGAGTTGCCTTACATTAAACAAAGAAATTTCATATATAGATACATAGTCAGGAAAACCAGTGCTTCATTAAGACATTACAGTCGAGAGCTCTACTCTACCATCCATGGCGACACAAATAAAAAAAATGAGTATATATACTCAGATAAATTCACCACCTTAGCAGCAGGAAGCTAGCTGAGACATTAAAGTCCAAATTAGCGTGTGCAGGCTCCTCTGGTCAGACGAGGACATCAGATCGAAATGGCTTCTTTAGGAAAACCCACACACAGGATGATCTTGGGAAGGTTGCCTACCATAACCTCCATGTATTACATTTAAGGAGTGAGGCAAGGTTTCAACCACCTCCTCCTACCTTTATTTACCTCTAGCAGGGATCAAGATCGAGGCCGAGTTGAATTGGCACTTGAAGAATGTGGTGACACCTCGTGTAGCTAAACCCAGTGCTTTGGCCCTTTACGCAACTCTTTCTGTCACCCCAAGTGACCACAGGCCGTGACCCTGCGCCTATCTTCAAAAGCGCTTTTCGCATTTTGCGTTTCAGGTTTCAACGATTCCTGATGCAGTGGAGGAGAGAACCCTTGTCTTTCAAAGTCCCGGTATCCGGAATGTCGAAACGACTCCTGGGGGGATTTTACATTTCGTGTTTCAGGTTTCGGCGATTCCCATTGCAGTGGAGGAGAGACCCCTTGTCTTTCAAAGTCACAGTAGTCGGAATGCTGAAATGGCTCCTGGGGGGATTTTACATTTTTCATTTTGGGTTTTGGCGATTCCTGATGGAGTGGAGGAGCGACCCCTTGTATTTCAAAGTCCTAGTAGCCGGAATGCCAAAACGACTCCTAGGGGAATTTTACATTTCGCGTTTCGTGTTTTGGCGATTCCCGATGCAGTGGAGGAGCGACCCCTTGTCTTTTGAAGTACTGGTAGCCGAAATGCCGAAATGGTTAATCATTTCATGTTTTGGGGGTTTCCTGGTGCAGTGGAAGAGAGACCCCCTATCTTTTGAAGTCATGGTAACCGAAATCGCGACCAAGGCTAATCAGGCACCATGTGTCCCGACTGGATCAGATGACCATGATCATTTCATGACTGTGGCCATAAGAGATGAGCCCATGCGCTAAACCCCGTCCAACTCCGAGATTCAAGATTACCCGATGACCGTCGATCTTCTCCATCTATGGATCGTCGTCATTGAAAACAAAATGCCCGCTCACTTGATTTTAAGCCCAAAATGGACTTCTTCCATCTGTTGCACTTGGTGCTCATGACTGCGGCCTTTGAATAAAATGCATTTGATGGGTTTTTAAACCCCATTTCTATGCATTTACACCAAGGGCCTGAAATCGGAGAGAAACACCCCCCTCGCAAGAATTGGCACTAACATTAGGCTCCATGGGGGATAGAATCGTCCCTGTGATGCTCTAAGAAATCCTTCTACAGTTCCAGTTCCTTTCTGTTGGGCTATGGAGTCAAGCTCAAAACACCCTTCTTAAAAATACATCCTGATAAGTGAAAATAAAAGATAAACACACATTCTCCAAGGAGCTTATTTATGTACGGTCCTAAACTAATAAATTCCTTTACATGGGGTTAGGTGAAAGAAAACTTCCACCATAGCCAATCAAACAACTTCCTAAATAGAAGCTCCTTCCTTCTGTCGATGATCACAAATAAATGGTGTAACCATGACAGCAGAATGATTACGCTCTTCAAATCCTCCTTACAGGCTAAAGTCGAGATGAAATAAGGAAAATCTAAATTGTGAAGGAAATACAACTCCATGTATTCCTTCACAGGCTCATAGGACCAGTGGAAAACTCTAGAAAATGGGTGACAGGCAGCCTCCTTTGCTACATAGTTGTTCATGTGTGGTTGAATATCTCTGGTAAGCACAGGTGGGTGGATAGTTGACGTAGGTTGACTGATCTCAGGCGGTGGCTTTTCACTGACTGGCTCTGTGCATTCTGTAAACTGCATCTTTGGCTCCTCCTCCTCTCCATGGCTCTCCCAAGAATCAGATTCATAATCATCATAAATAGGGACCGTGGGAAAGCTTTGCTTGTTGTCATGTCAGTCAATGTCTTCATAGTGATCAAATGTAGAATAAGCTTGTTGCTCATCATCACTAGAATATTTATAAAAAATGGTTTTCCCTTCATTTCTATGATCAACCTCTAGAATAGTGATCCCATCGAGAATATAAATGTCAAAAATATCCATTTTAGGGACAGAGGTAATTGTTGCTTTTGGTTGTTCATACATAATATTTTTCTCTTTAATCCTAGGTAAAAATATATCACGGGCAACCTCTTGAAGGAAAATAGAAGAATCCTCTTCCACAACCATCTCTTCTTTAAAAATTGGAAGGTCTTCGTCATCATGAGACAGGCTGCTAGGAACATCTGCTTCAACCCTATATTCAGGAGAGCCATCTACTATAGACAACATCTTCTCTATAAACTCAGAATTCTCACAAGAGGCATGTTGATCTTTATGAACATCTAAAGGAACAAATGTATCTGAAATGATGTCAGATGCTTCCATGTTAGGGATAACATAATTAATATCATCCAATGCCTCTAGATTTTCATATAAAATGATTTCCTCCATAGTAAAAGATTCATCACAAACATGGTCTTCAGGGTCGGCAGAGGCTTTATGAAGCAAAGAAAACTCATCACAACAATTTTCATACAAACACTCAGCTGGGAAGTAATCTTTACAAAATGAATTGAAAGCTGTATGAAAACCTGTCAAAGAATAGATGCTTGCAGTGGGAAGATATTGACACCAATCAAGAGTAGCTCCCTTTAATGAATACTTAAAAAGATTAATCTGGACATATTCATGCATGATATTAAGTCGATGAATAACCTCATGAAAGTCCAGTAAATGCTCAGCTGGTACCTCCAAAAATGTTTCTTGAAATTCAGGGAGGATATCTTCCCATTCATCTCTATCTGGCAGTGGATTAGGAAAACCAACTATCTGGGAAAAGTCATAGAAATCCAACCTTTGAGCTAAGATATTTTCCATATCAAGTTAGTGGAGTCATCGACTGATCCTCAGATCATGGAATCGCCAGGTGAAAGATGCGCAGCTTTGAATGTGTCTGGTCTTTTTTCACCATCAGAGGCCAGATCCTAACGTTGTTTCCTCCCAGGAAAATTCTCAAGCTCATAAAGAAGCTGCTAAAACCTTCTCAAAAAATATCCTCTGGGTCAACTTTCAGGTGTGCTAAAAGTAGCCACAGCTGAAACAGTGAAGTGGAAATAGTAAAGTCGCCATAGTGGAGTCGCCAGGTGCACAACAACAATCTTCAAGGGATCTGATGCCTGATGCACCTTCAGAATCAGAGACTTAATGTATTTCAATCCTGGGGAAAATCTTCAACTTTGTCCCTGGAAACAGCGCCAGAAATGTTGGCGTCAAAAATCACTCCTAGATTGCAACAGGAGTAAGCCTGAGGCCCATCAGTTTATATCACTATTTGTTGATAGAGGGTGATGAATGGAAGTAAACTCAAAACAATATCATTCTAACTCAGAAACTAGGCCAGGCATGCACAAGCAGATGAGGTCTTGGTTCAACTTCAGGTAGTAAGTTTTAATAAGGGTGAGTAGGAGGAAGACTTATGCGAGGAAATGCGAAGGGCTACTGTAGGCATCAATCTTCCAACAGCCTGTAGAAGAAAACTTTGAACACAAGAACCTCTTATATTCAAAAGAAAAAACACTAAAAGAACATAACAGAGTTATAATAAATCCTTTATCATAACACAGTCACGACGATTCATGTGAATCATTCAATCATGAACCCTTTTAGTATGAGATCGAAACAAGATGAAAAAGAGAGCTTCCTTACATTAAACAAGGAAATTTCACATACATATACATAGCCAGGAAAACCAGTGCTTCATTAAAACATTACAGTCGGGAGCTCTGCTCTACCATCCATGAAAACACAAATACACAAACTGAGTATATATACTAAGATCAATTCGCCACCTTAGCAGCAGGAAGGTAGCTGAGACATTAAATTCCGAATTAGCATGTGCAGGCTCCTCTGGTTAGATGAGGACATCAGATCGGCATGGCTTCTTTAGGAAAACCCACACACAGGACGATCTTGGGCAAGATGCATGCCAGAACCTCCATGTCTTACATTTAAGGAGTGAGGCGAGGTTTCAACCACCTCCTCCTACCTTTATTTACCTCTAGCAGGGATCAGGATCAAGGCCAAGTTGAATTGGCACCTGGAGAATGCGGCAACGCCTCCTGCAGCTAAATCCAGTGCTTTGGCCCTTTGCACAGCTCTTTCTGTCACCCCAAGTGACCACAGGTCGTGACACTGTGCCTATATTCAAAGGTGCATTTAACGTTTTGGGTTTCGGCAATTCCCGATGTAGTGGAGGAGCGACCCCTTGTCTTTCAAAGTCTCGGTAGATGGAATGTCGAAAAAGTTCCTAGGGGGCTTTTATATTTCGCGTTTCGGATTTCAACGATTCCTGATGCAATGGAGGAGTGACCCCTTGTCTTTCAAAGTCCCAGTAGCCGGAATGTCAAAACGACTCCTGGGGGGATTTTACATTTCTCATTTCGGGTTTCGGTGATTCCCGATGGAGTGGAGGAGAGACCCCTTGTCTTTCAAAGTCCTGATAGCCGGAATGCAGAAACGGATCCTTGCGGGCTTTTACATTTCACATTTTGGGTTTCAGTGATTCCTGATGCAGTGGAGGAGTGACCCCTTGTCTTTTGAAGTCCCAGTAGCCAAAATTCTGAAATGGTTAATCATTTCGCATTTCGAGGGTTTCCCAATGTAGTGGAAGAGAGACCCCTTGTCTTTTGAAGTCCCGGTAGCCGAAATCGCGACTAAGCCTGATCAGGCGCCATGTGTCTCGACTGGATCGGACGACCATGATCATTTCATGACTGTGGCCACAAGAGATGAGCCCATGCGCTAAACCTCATGCAACTCCATGACTCAAGCTTACTCAATGATCGTCGATCTGCTCCATCTATGGATCATCGTCGTTGAAAACAAAATGCCCGCTCGCTTGATTTTAAGCCTGAAATGGACTTCTTCCGTGTGTTGCACTTGGCACTCATGAATGCAGCCTTTGAATAAAATGCATTTGATGGGTTTTTAAACCCCATTTCTACACATTTACACCAAGGGCCTGAAATCGGAGAGAAACACCACCCTCGCAAGAATTGGTGCTAACAACAGTGACAGGTTGAGTCTACATTTATATTTTAGGGTGGAAGGAAGGAGAAATGAAAGGAGGTTGTAGCCTCCTTCCGGTTGGAGCCGGAGAACACAAGGAGTTGGAGCTTCCTTTAGGTTGGATCCTGTAAACTAAGGGGTTGGAGCCTCCTTCCAATTGTAGTTGGAGAACTCAAGGAGTTGTAGCTTCCTTCAGGTTGGAGCCTGTAAACAAGGGGTTGGAGCCTCCTTCCAGTTGGTGTTGGAGAATTTGGAAGTTGGTTCTTCCTATGAATGTATTATTTGATATATAAGAAAATCATTATGTGGTTTTCTCGCATTTGGGGTTCCACGTAAATTCTAGTGTACTGTGTATCTGTGTTTATTTTCTTTGCATTGTTTATTGTTATTTATTATGATATATTGAATGTAAATGATATACTACTGATAAAGTTAAATTTCACATGTTGTGATTGAAAGTGGTAAAAATTTCTCAATATTGATTTAGCGCCCCCCTCCCCCGAATCTCATTTTTCCAACACAATGATCATAAGAGATGTTAGTTTTCTTGTAGGAAATATCTAAGTTGAGACTACCTTTTGGTTCTAGAGTAATACCTAAAACTTATTTTGATTAGCTAAGAGCTCATCTTCGTTGGATGTAAGGAAATATGTAAACTAACCAAGACTTAGAGGTATCTGGTAGGAGTGAAAATATTCCCCCGTAGAAACACTGTTTTTTTTTTTTCCTTCGAATCATATATGTTATAACTTATCAAACTATTTGGCGATCAAATCATATTTATATATATATATATATAAAAACCTTATCATTTATCTTAGGCAACAACCCATTAATATTTTGTTACTAACTTGACTATTAGGCAAAAAAACCAATACATGAGTGTCACTTATGAATCACTGACAAATAATAATAATAAATCACATATTATAACATCAAGAGAAAAATCAACCTTTCATATAAATTATAGAAAACTTACAACCAAAACAATGACATTGGAAACTATCATTAGAAATAAATAAAACATTTTCTTCAACCTACTAAAAAACTCCAATATGAAAACACTATGCAAAACATGGTATACCATGAGGGTATATGATATACGTTTTAAAATAAGTGAAGAAAAAAATTCAAGCATTAAAAATTGTTGTCTCATACAAATACTTATATGATTTCAAATATGAGTTCATGGTATTCCCAAGAGTGTCAATCACTACCTAAAACTTTAGATGTAGAAAATATTGCCTGAACTTTATAATACATATACATGGCTTTCTTAACTTTAAAATGTTAAGAAACCCAATTATATATTCATGGAAAATTTTTATTTCTAGGAGAAAAGTATAAATATATAGAGAATTACAATCATAAATTAGGCTACATTTTTTTTTAATGAAAATGTGAACAAATTTAGCCAAATTTTCTTTCAAAATTTTTCAATTTAGTCAAATTGGTGAAATTTTGCTTAAAACAAACATTTCTTATGAACCACCAATGGGTCATTTTAGGTTGTGTGATTTCCTTGAATAATGGTGATAAGTTAGCTGCATACATTCACTATTAGAAGTGAGTGATGGTTGTCCTTTCTACTAGTTGACAACTAAGTTATGATAGATTATATTCAAAGAAACAATTATATATAAATATCTTAACTATAAATTTATTTTAGTCAAATCTCGTCAACGTGATTGAATTTCAAGGGTTTCGTTCTGTAAGGCAACCAAGGTTCAAAACTCGCGATAGTCAGGAGGAGACACCCAAAAAAATATAGTCATGTTAAGGGTTGGTGTGGCCCAGGCCAGATGCAATCCCCATGTGATTTTAACGAATTTAGATGCCCTTTGGTCACAGTTTCTTAGACCACATATTAATCCCATATGTAACGAACACATTAGCAAAAACAAAACTATAAATTTATTAAATATTGAAAATATAACTTTCTCACAATTACAACAAGATCTAGCACCCATAAATGATTGAAAGTCCTAAGCATTAAGGGGATAGTCTTGTGCAACTTAGTAAGGATACCCACTATCACCACAATAGATCTTCCTCTCACTTTTGGTTGGCTATTCTCCAATTATGGGCCACCAAATGATGGAACCTTGAGTCCCATGTTGCAGTTTATATGACCCTTTTTTGATGGGTATGTGTTATATTTTTTACATGATTAGCCCCATGGATTATACATTTCACTAGGGGGTCACAAGGGGGTTAGGGCCTCTAATTTTGTTTTTTGGGGTTTCTTTTGGTTCATTTTTGGGTGGGGTTCATAACCAACAATTTTTTGTCCCATTGTATTATAAGTCTAATTAAGGAATATAAATTAGGTTGATGGATTAGGGTTTCAGATGTTGCATAATCACATATATTGTATTGTAAATGGTGAATTTAATACAATGAGAGTTATAAGTATAGATCTAAACATTTGTTGGTTTTCCTGGTTAAGGGTTTCCACGGTAAATTTCTGAGTACTATGTGTGAATGCTATTGTTTTCCTTTTTTGTTTTATAAAGCATTTGTGTGTGTATTTCTATATTATAAAGGTTTAAAACCTAGTATATTATTTATAAACAAAATATGGTAAATGTGAACATCTTGACTTATGCATATTTAATTGTTATGAATGATAGAGTTTTTGAGTTGTGTGATGTACTTAGGTTTAAATTATGTTTTTTATGAATTCGTGAATTCTTGAGTTTGTGATAATAATTTGTACAAGTATGTTAAATTCTAAAGGTGATCTCCATCAACTTTCACATGAGAGAAATGGGGGATCATGCCCCATATCCAACCTCCAAAGGAGCCAAGAATTCAAAGTACTCAAGTACCTTAATCAACAAGATCATAATTCAATTTGTAAATTGAGGAGGGGAATTTGACCCTTGAAACAAGGATCCTTAATTCTAGGGATCCTAGAGAATAGTTCCCTTCAACAAGGATTCATTGAAGGGCTAAGTTGTGAATTTTGGTGTAGGTAAGAGCTAGTATGAAGTAGGATATAGTCAAGCCTTTTCTTTTGGCATAGTACTTTCAAATGTGATAGTGTATTTGAATTGTTAAACAATATTCTATTATCATGAAGTTAATTTCTAAATGAGGAACTTGTATTTTCAAATATTGAGCACTTAGTGGGTTTACTAATTGTTCCTATAGAGACCTAGAGTAGGTCCCACTCAAAGATATGCAAGGAACCCTCCTTGTTGTTATGTTCTCATTTTTGTAGTAGCTTACAATTTCTTGTAGCAGTTTCATGCAAGTTATTACAATAGGTTTATTGATTTTTGTCACTTCATTTCAAGCCATTTCAATTCTTCAATTTCACTTTCTATCCATTACGTTTTCATCTCTTTAATTTATGGTGTTCAACATCTTGGTTAATCTCATTAAGTCTAAAACAAGCACTAACTGATATTATTAGTAGATAGAGTGATCTTATGTATGATGTCTTCTTCCTCTTTAGAACAATGATAACCACTTCCATTATCCCCTACTCTTGATTCTCTTGAATTGGGATATAAGAGTATACATCAACAAACTTTGAAGGTGAAGGGATAGGAGATAAGAGGCTGATATTGAACATCTTTTTTTCTATTAGATTATTTATGCATTCTTTAGTTTCAACATCACTTCATTACTAGTCTATAGATAGTGTATGGAAGCAACATTTAATAGGGTCTTACAGTTGACTTAAGGTACATGATGATGAAGATATTGTTAAGCCTAAGACACATGACCTTATCAACTATTGATACCTCTATTGAATCAATTTTTTAGTAGCTATATAAGTGACCCTATAACCTCTCATGCTTCTCCTATGCAAAGGGAGTGAAGGTCATGAGAAAAACTATGTAAAGAAAAAGAACAATAAAAAATTCAAGGCAACCTTAGGTTACAAATTACTCATCATGTTTATAAGTCATATTTTACTACTATAGTTTCACGTATACTTCACAATACCTCATCAAAGAAGTGCATCCTTGGATTGATAAATTACAGTCAAGCTAAGGAGTTCAATAATATTTTTGGAATTGTTTGGCCCATCATCTAACTCAAGGGAGGATCCCTTAATGATATGATGTTTAAGGATATAGAGTGGAGGAACAAGGTGATATATTGAAGAGTAATCCTAAGAGAAACAAATTGTTCTAGTATGGATGGGTAAGTAAAAGATGTAACAACAAAAAGTAAAGGTGAAAAAACTCCAATACCTAGTGCCTATTCAAACCTTGTGATCCAAAAGGGATCCAGAGAAGACTAAGGACAACTCAAAATTCATAGAAGCAACTTAGGAAGCTCATAATGGCCTCAACAGATAGAGAAAGGGAAAAAAATAAAAGTCCTCAAAACTTAGTGAAATTGGCATCATCGCTAAGAGCGCGTCGCAATATTTCCAACGTCGTAAATGGCTCGTCAAATGGAGTTACGGATCAAAAGATATTTGCAATCAAAGTTTTAGTCAACCTAGCCCAATGAGCAGGGATGAGTTAACATTCGTACTGCTGATGTCGGCATCCGTACAATGTGTATGGCACATGCAGAGGGTGACATGTGTCATGTTGACATTAGCATGGTGATGTGGCAGAACTAGAGGCTTCCATGTGTCACTCGTTTTCGACATTTTTGGGTCAACATGTGGACCAATGAGAAAGTGCCGCGTGGAAGACTATACAGAACGTGACAGGTGATGTGGAAGGATGACGTAGCAGGCTGATATGGTAGGGTGACTGTGCAAGTGGATGGCATGGGACAATGGTTGGATGCCACGTGGCAGTGGAAAATGCCCAATGAGGGCCTGAAACCCAATTTTCAAAAATAAAAAAGGCCCACCAAATCTCGCGGAGGTCCCTCCAAATATGGTGGCCAAACTTCTGATTTCGACAAATCTAAACAACAACTCCAAACTTGGCTATGGTTCTGAACCACATATATATTGTTATAACTATAAGCCCAAAAGGGGAGGTGCACGGGATCGACCCCAGGACCTCCCCCTATCCAAATGCCTTACAATAGCCTCCGACAACCGTTGGTCAATCCACCCAACATTTAATTTAAATGTTGAGTTTTCCCATGGACGGAGGAGGGCGCTCGATGGTACAACTGAGCACATGTTTCAAGACAAATTAAAATGAATTAATTACAGGGTGTAGGGACGGAAACTGAGACAAGATTTCTTAAGGGCATGGGAGTGCCAGAGTCAGTTAGAGGCATAGAGACAAACATTTTTGGGTAATTTAATGCCACAAAGTAAATGGTGTTGTTTGTTTTATGATATGAGAAACACTTTTGCAACTTAATTCTAGAATGAGGTATACTTATGTATTTTGCCAAATTCTTTTGTTGAGTTAATAAAAAAGCCTACCCATTTGACAGCAGGACCTGGAGACGTAGTTCACCAGGGATGAACTCCATTATCAAGTTTTTGTGTTCAGATTTGATGCTTATGTCTCTTCATTATTGAGTTTTTTTTTATTTATGGTGCACTTTAATTTATGTTCATTTAATACAATTCTTTATAAGTCACTTCGATGAAAATATCCCGGATCATGTTGGTATCAGAGCAGTCATATTTGACTTGAATTGTTGAGTGTGAATTCTTACTAGGGCCAAGAATAAGTAGGGTGAAGGAACTCTTAATAATGTGAAACTCGAAGTTGGTCATGCATCCCAAAGGAAGAAAATGGAAGAACAGGAAAAGCATGATGAACATGAGAAAAACTTCCATATGGTCTTTTATCGCATGTCGAAAATGGTCGAGCGAATGTATGGAGACTATGAGAAGAGCATGAAGAATAAACGGAATAAAAAGGAAGAAAAAGATAATGATAACGCTTCAATAAATCAAGGGGCTGGAGGATACCCTCCTAAGGGTCCATCTTCACCATCAAGTTCTAGCTCTTCTTCCTCTGAGCATTCTCATCATTATAGCCATAAAGATTCTTTTAAGAAACCATTATTAAAGCTTGATGTAAAATTCTCTTTACCTATGTTTAATGGAGATGTTAATCCTGAAAATCTAGATAATTGGATTCGACATGTTGAAGTATATTGTCATGTTCAACATATTGATAAATAGGAAGTTAAAGTGCATTTGGATTCTCTTTGGTTGGAAGGCACCTCTCTCGTATGGTGGGAGAGAAAAATTCATGACATAAGTAAGTGTGGTAATCTTCTTTCCTCATGGTCGGAATTTAAATCAATGATAAGGAAGCAATTTTATCCATTGGGTTATTTATATAAAGCAATGATGGAATGGAAAACTTTAAGACAAAGTAAAGGTCAAACTATGCAAAGTTTCACGAAAGAATTTAGGAAGAAAGATATTTCATTAAACATTCCTTTGGATTCTTATGAAACTTTAATGAAGTATATTGGAGCACTTCACAGTTATATTCGTCATACTTTGCTATTGTTTAACCCCACCAATCTTGATGAAGTTTGTGTGCAAGCCACTCACCTTGAGAACATGGGAAAGCATGTTCAAGAAGATCCCACAAAGAAACCTTCCAATCTCCCACATAAACAGTTTAAGAAGTTTAAAAGGAAGGACAAAAAGACTGCCACTATGAAGAGAGAAGAAGGAAAACCATCTATCTCCCATTGCAATAAAAGTGGTCACGGTGATGAACATTGTTGGAAACTACATCCAGAGAAGAGATCGAAATAGTTCAGTGGAAAGGGGCAGACAAACACCGTTGCTATAGTACAACAAGATCTTGGTTCCGATTCAGGAGATGAAAGAAAGATCACAACGGTTGGAGTACAAGGTAAATATTCCCTTCATGCTAGTTCAAATTCCAATAATGAATCTCATGATGATGAAATAAAGAGGAATGAATTATTTCATAAAAGATTTGTATCTAAACACACTAAGATAGATACATTGTTTGATCCAGGTTCCCAAAGTAAACTTGATATCTAAATCACTTGTCAAAAAGATCGATCTTAAAACTAAACCACATACAAAGCCTTATCCTCTTGGTTGGGTATTTCATAAAGCAAAACTTAATGTCACCAAACAATGTAGGGTTAGATTTTCCATTGCTTCAAAGTTGATTGATGAAGTGGATTTGGATGGTGTATCACTTGATATATGTGGCATAGTGCTGGGAGTCCTTATCTTTATGATAGAAAAGAAGTATTTTTTCTTCATGAGAACAAATATAACCTTACTAAAGGGGGAGTGGAATATATTGTTAGAGACCACAACATGAGGGTAAACACAACACTTGTTAGTGCAGGAGAAATGAAGAGACTCATAAACACTAATAAGAGATATGTACTCATGGTCGTAAGGGAGAAAGATGTCAGAACATCCGATGCTTTCCAAGGATGTTATCCTTCTCATAAGAAAGAATTAATTGATATTGTTTCTAAGTATGATGATATTTTCCAGGAACTATATGGATTACCTCCTAAGAGGGAAATCCAACATGAAATACATCTTCAACATGATTCTCCTCTTCCTAATGTGGGCATGTATAGGATGTCATTTGTAGAGATGACAGAGATCAAGAAGAAGGTATAAGGCTTATTGGATCAAGGTGTCATCTGGACCAAATCATCTCCTTGTGGTTCTCCAATCATTATGGTGCCAAAGAGGGATGGCACATGACAAATGTGTGTCAATTACCGGGCCTTAAATAAAATCACGGTGAAAAATTGATACCCTCTTCCTCATACAGATGATTTACTTTATTAGTCAAAGAATGTTTTTTATTTCACTAAGTCGGATTTTCACAGTGAATACCATCAGATTAGGGTTGCAAAATAGGATGCATGGAAGACTTCCTTTAAAAAAAAATAGGGATTGTTTGAGTGGTTATTTATAATGTTTGGGATTTGTAATGCTCTGACAACTTTCATGTGTGTGATGAATGATGTATTCAGGCCATTTCTAGATGATTTTGTGTTTTTATATTTAGACGTCATTCTTATATTTAGCGGGACTTGGGATGAACATGTAAAGCATGTAAAGCAAGTATTGGATACTTTGCAAAGGGAAAAGTTGTATGTAAAATTGTCCAAATGTGAATTTGGTAAGACTGCACTTGTGTAATTAGGTCATATTGTAGGAGGAGGACAATAAAAAATTGATCCTTCCAAGATTGATGTAATTTTAAATTGGCCTGAGCCCAAAAGTGTAACCAAAATATGAATCTTATTAGGTGTAGTCTAGTATTGGAGGATATTCATTTCAAACTTATCCTTTATAGAAACTCCTTTGCATGCCTTAACCAATTTGAACAACACTTTTTAGTGGGGAGGAAAGAAACAAAAATATTTCAACACTTTGAAGTAAAAGATCAGTACCGCACCAGTATTAGCACTATCAAATCTTCAATAGCCCTTCGATATCGAGACAGATGCTAGAGGGTACGCCATGGGTGCAGTATTGATGCAATATCGTAAGCCTATATGTTACCACTCTAAAAAATTTAACCAAGATGTTGTTAACTATCCTACATATGATAAAGAGTTTTATGCATTAGTTCAAAGCGTAAAGAAATGGAAGCACTACTTGTTAGGGAAGGAAACAATCATGCATACAGATCATCAACCCTTACAGTATCTCCAAGCATAGGCCAAACTGCAACAATATTGACATTATATATGCATGGGTTTCCTACAACAATTTCATTTGGTAATCAAATACAAAAAGGGTACGAGTAATAAGGTAGTTGATATGCTTTCTAGACCTCCTATTGTTTCTTCTATTATTTTGAAGAATGTTTCTTTATCGCATGATAGTTATGTGGAAAAATATGCCATTGATGAAGATTTTAAATAAGTATATGAGAATATAACCCATGGTGCACATGTAGAGAACTATTTTCTACAGGGAAAACTACTCTACCATATTGGAAAGCTATGTATTCCTACAAGTGAACGAGTCCATGTAAAACGAGAATCTCACACTTCTCTTGTGTCTAGGAATTTTGGGGTAGGAAAAACTATGGCTCATATGTAGAGGTTTTTTTACTGGCCTCAGATGAAATCGATTGTAACTAAATATGTAAAGGGGTGTGTGATGAGTTCTACTTGTAATACCACTAATAGAAAACTAGGGCTATACTCAACACTTCATGTTCCATCCCATCCATGGGAAAGTATCTCCATGAGTTTTGTAGGGGATTTACCTGTTGATACTGAGAGGGGGGTGAATCAATATCAAGTACAATTTCAAACCTTTTTCAACTTATACTTAAACCATTCAATTATATCCAATGACAAATGAACAATAGTATAAGAGTTACACCAATACACCATGCACAATTTATGAGAAATAATCAATCGTTATTGTTCAAGGGAAGTAATGGCTTCCAAAGGTAGCTACAACTTCCAAATGTAAAGGGAGGGATAAACCTACAAGAGGAATATACAATCCTCCAATATCAAGATATATTTGAACTCTCCATCCTTTCCCCTTCCTTCCACCCAAGAATATATGAGAGATAATAAAACTTTACATTAAATCATCACCATCAACCAATCATCACATAAAACCTGATAATGCTTCCTGAGACTTCTTCAATTTCTTCAATTCTTCAATTCTTGGATTACTCTGATCCTATAGATAATATTACTCAATGTATTCTCTGAAACTCCTCCAATTTTCACTCCTTGAATCCTCCCCAAAAAGAAGTTATAGAGAGAATGGTAGACCTTGTTCAATTCTGGTTTATTCAGGAGACCGAACTTGTACAGAATGCCTCGTGCTCAATATTTAACATTCGATTCTGAAACTCACACACAAGAAAATAAAGTCTATACTATTTCCAATGAAATTTGTCCCGCATAATTTGGATTCTATATGAAGAGTTTATGATTTTTTTACCCGGAACACCTGTTTATTAACTAGCTTCAGTACTGGTCACAAACCCTACCTTCCATAGAGTGTATCTCCATACTTAGAGCTAATCAAGAGATGAAATTTTTACCATAGGTACCTTGATATGTATTCTCAATACCATAGCAATTTCACCATCTGAATCATTCTAGAAAAAAATTTGTAGAAAAAATGGTAAGATGACATGAAAATAACATACCTTAGAACACATCACCAAAAGACTTCATCCTCCCTTGAAATCCAGCCTTCTTTACTTCTGATTTCCTCTAAAATTCAACTTGTGTATCAAATGAATGTATAATGATATTTCTTTATACCATTTATGTCACTTCCTTTTAACATTAGGGCTGACCTGACAATTTCTTATTTTCTAATTCTTTTCTTTAATTATCTTCAGGGCCTACATGTACTTCCTTCTTCAATTCACTTTGTCATCTTCAAAAATTCATTTCTCCTCAACCATGAGGATCCATGTGACGTGCCACATACCACCAAAAACAACATGATGTATACT
>ML789367.1:491470-522716 GCA_009831015.1 Picea engelmannii | reverse complement strand
ATCAAGAGATATTTGAACTCTCCATCCTTGCCCCTTCCTTCCACCCAAGAATATATGAGAGATAATAAAACTTTACATTAAATCATCACCATCAACCAATCATCACATAGAACCTAATAATGCTTCCTGAGACTTCTTCAATTGATGAAATTATTCAATTATTGGAGTGCTATGATCCTATATATAATATTACTCAATTTATTCTTTGAAACTATTCCAAGTTTCACTCCTTGAATCCTCCCCAAAAAGAAGTTATAGAGAGAATGGTAGACCTTGGTCAATTCTAGTTTATTCAAGAGACCGAACTTGTACAGAATGCCCTACGCTAAATATTTAACATCATATTCTGAAACTCACACACAAGAAACTAAAGTCTGTACTGTTTCCAATGAAATTTATCCCACATCATTGAGATTTTCGATGAAGACATTATGACTATTTTACCCGAAACACCTGTTTATTGACTAGCTTCAGGATTGGTCACAAACCCTATCTTCCATAGAGTGTATCTCCATAATTATAGTGAATCAAGAGCTGAAATTTTTACCATAGGTACCTTGATATGTCTTCTCAATACCATAGCAATTTAACCATATGAATCGTTCTAGAAAACAAGTTATAGCAAAAATGGTAAGATGACCTGAAAATAACATACCTTAGAACACATCACCAAAAGACTTCATCCTCCCTTGAAATCCATCCTTCTTTACTTTTGATTTCCTATGAAATTTGACTTGTGTATCAAATGAATGTATAATGATATTTATTTATACCATTTATGTCACTTCCTTTTAACATTAGGGCCGACCTGACAATTTCTTTTTTTGTAATTATTTTCTTTAATTATCTTCAGGGCCTACATGTACTTCCTTCTTCAATTCACTTTGTCATATTCAAAAATTCATTTCCCCTCAACCATGAGGATCCACTTGACATGCCACATACCACCAGAAAAAACAAGATGTATATTATCCATCCATGGGCCTTGTATCTACATGTGCATTTTCCTTCATGTCCAAATACCTCCATCAATCTTGCGGTCCAAAACCCATGACTAGGGTTGACATCAATGACAACAACCAATCTTCCAAGATTACCAATGTCAAAAATGGGTCATGAATATTTGTATGTTTTAATGGATAGGTTCAACAAGATTTGTATATTAATTCCATGTAAAAATAATATCACTACTGAGCAGACTACTAATCTCTTCTTTCAGTATGTTTGGATTCACTTTGGGTTACCTGCATCCATTATCTCGGATTGAGATAATCCATTCCTTGGGGTTTTTTGGACAAGTTTGTGGAGAAAGATGGACACCAAGTTGAAGAGGAACACTTATTTCCATCCAAAGACCAATGGACAGTAAGATGTTTTTAACCGAACAGTGGTACTTTTTCTTCGAGGCTACTGCAGTAAGAATCCCAAGTTATGGGATGAATAGATACCCTATGTACAACATGCTTACAACTGAGCCTTACATTCCTCCACTCAGTGTTCTCCTTTTGAGACATGTTTTGGGTATTTACCTAAGGTTCCTTTGGACTTTATGTATGGGAGATATGCCAATTCAAATGAAGAAATAAATGAATATAGAGCCCACAAGTTCATCCATAGGATCCAACAAGTACATCAAGCAGTTAGGGAATAGTTGGAGAAAATTCAAGTACAGTATAAAGCTCAGCATGACAAACACAAGGTTGATCATTAGTTCTAGGTTGGAGACTAGGTATGGATTCACATCATCAAGAAAATATTTAAGGGTGAAGGCAAGAAACTCAAGCCCATCCTTTATGGACCCTTCACTATTTTGGAGAAACGTGGTACCAATGCTTTTCGTCTAGATCTTCCACCTTATATGCAAATATACTCAGTTGTAAATGTGGAGAACTTAGATGAGTTAAAGGAAGATATTATCCTAGACAGAAGGACAAGGACTTCAAGCAGGGGTGGTTTTGATTATCTTTGAGTAGGCTTAAAGGGAACACATCCAAGCAAGGAAAATTGGATTGAGAAGGACAAGGTGAGGGAAATCTTCCCTCACTTATATGTTGATTGATGAAAGATTTTTGTGGTCCAAAAATCTCTCAGTGGGAAGAAGTGATAAAAAATGGATCCTGAGAAGACTAAGGACAACTCAAAATTCACATAAGCAACTCAAAAAGCTCAAAATGGCCTCAACAGATAGAGAAATGGAAAAAATTCAAAGTCCTCAAAACTCAGTGAAATTGGCATCACCGCGAAGAGCACGTCGCAATATTTCCAATGACGTAAATGGATTGTCAAATAGAGTTACGGATCAAAATATATTCGCGGTCAAAGTTTTGGTCAACCTATCCCAATCAGTAGGGATGAGTCAACATCCATGCTGTTGACATCAACATCAGTACGGATGAAATCAATGTCTGTACAATGTACGTGGCACACACAGAGGGTGACATGTGTCATGCTGACATCATCATGACATCAACATGGTGACATGGAAAAACCAGAGGCTGCCACGTGTCACTCATTATTGAAATTTTCGGTTCAAAATGTGGACCAATCAAGAAGTTCCACATGGCAGTCCGTACAACCACGTGGAATACCATATGAGACATGGAAGGCTAGCATGGAAGGTGACATGGTAGGGTGACTGTGTAAGTGGATGGTGTGGGACAATGGTTGGCTACCATGTGGCCCAGTCATGGGCTACTATGTGGTAGTGGGAAAATGCACAATGAGGGTCTGAAATTTCAAAAATAAAAAAGGCCCACCAAATCTGGTGGCCAAACTTCTGATTTCGAAAAATCTAAAAGACAACTCCAAACTTGGAAGTGGTTCCAAAAAAATATATATATTTTTATAACTATAATCCAAAAAGGAGAGGCTCGTGGGCTCAACCACGGGACCTCCCCCTATCCAAATTCCTTACAATAGCCTCTACCAACCGTTGGGCCAACAGGCTCCATTGGTCAATCCACCCAACATTTAATTTAAATTCTAAGTTTTCCCATGGAAGGAGGAGGGTGCTTGACGGTACAACCGAGAACATTTTTCGAGACAAATTATAGTAAATTAATTGCAAGGTGTAGGCATAGAAATCGAGATGAGATTTCTTAAGGTCCTAGGAGTGCCAGAGTCGGATTGAGGCATGGAGACACTCATTTTTGGGTAATTCAATGCCAAGAATTCATTGGTGTTTTATTTTTTCTAATCTAATCAAAGCTTCTGCATCTTAATTTTAGAATGAGGTATACTTATGTATTTTTCCAAATTCTTTTGCTGAGTTAATAAAAATGCCTACCCATTTGAGAGTAGGACCTGGAGACATAGTCCACCAGGGAAAAAATCTATTATGAAGTGTTTTTGTTCAGATTTTATGCTTATGTCTCTTCATTATTGAGTTTTTCCTTCTTTACAGTGCACTTTAATTTATGCTCATTTAATACAATTCTTTATAAGTCACTTCGATGAAAAGATCCTGGATCACCTTGGGTAAAATGGAATCATGGAAGTATGGATCAAAGAGAGTGAATGCATGAATGTGTAAGGTAAATGAGAGCTTGTTTTCCACAAAGAACCTTGTCTTGCTGAAAATTATTATGGTAAATTAACCTTGGAGATCTAGGATTTCCACTCATTAACTTAGTTATGGAGGCGATGTTACATAAATTCTAACAAAAACAAATTTTGATATGTACAAGATATATATAACATCAATACGTATAAGAGGGATTTAATATCCTCACATTACACCATCCAAATAACAATATGCTTCATTATTAGGCCTCCATAAAATATACAAGGGTTTCCTACAACAATAAACAACATATAAAAAATGAGTTTCACAAAAGAAAGCCTCACATAAATAAGATGCTATATATTTAATCTTCCATAAATCTCCAAGCATGTGATTTACAAATGTAGTTTCCCAATGAGATCTTTCCAACCCCAAAGTATCAATCACCATTACAATGAAGAGAAAGTTCATCTTTATAGAGGGATTCTCTTCTCTCTTAAAATTAAAAAATTATTCTCCAACTAACTTAATTAAAAGTTAAACATATAATATAAAAATGGAGTATTTAGATCCTTCCTCAATCCATGGTTGACCATGTCAATCTATGTGGAAATTGGTCTCTCCAAGAGAAATCACCTTCATCAAAACAGAAGTGAAAATACAATGAATATCTCCAAGATAGGGCGTACTACCAAAAATAGGTATGATAACCAAAGTTAGGATGCTAAAGGTCCACATATAATACTCCCTCCAAGATGAATTCATACAAGATTATAATAAAATAACTTCAATATAGGAGGATGTTCTCCAAGTTCCAACTAGAAGAGCTCACTAAGTGCACCCTCCAAGATGCATGAGAGATAAAATTATAAAGTACTCCTATAAGAATGCTCCATAACAACCATCTAAAAATATAAAGTGGTCCACAAGATGCATTCAAGAAATGCACATGTGTGAATCCCAAGGCAACCAACTCCATGGATGAATATGTAAAGTTCCAACTAGATGGATCACTCTACAAGAAATAAAGTGTTCAAGTCCAAAAATAGAAAGTGGAATGTCTCCACGTGTGCACCCCTTAAGATATTGATCCAATATAGAAAAAAGACCAAGTAAGAGCATGAAAAATCCACACATGTGGCCTTCCAAGAAAAACACTCCTTCCAAGAAAACTCCCCCATAACTACCTCCAATAAAATAATATATGTGCCAAGTCAAAGAGGTGAGATCACTCTCCAATAGAGGTCAAAATATTCTAAGTGTAATTGAAATATCCATGCAAAAATTATGAGAGAGCACCTAGGAGAGGTGAATTGCAGAAACACATGCCATGTAACTACTTCAATCACCCACAATCAATAAAATAATATTCATATGAAGTGCACCTTAGGAATAAGTTAGCCTCCACCAAAACATGGACCAAACCATGTGTTGTTGTCCACTACCATCAACTAACTTCCCAATACCATGTGCACAAGATGAAGGTGACCTAGAGAAGTGTGCCAAGGTGGTTACACCCCACATCAATAAAATACTAAATTTATTCTCCATATGCCATGTCATAAAGATGTCCAACCAATGAAAGAAGGTTTTCCCTAGAGAAGTGTGGAAACCTCTCAAATAATGATCAAGTAATGCATGCAAACCTTGACAAATGTTCCCAAGAGAGGATATTTCCATCAAAAATATTAAGTCTCCTCCAAATAAAACCCCACTAAGTGTGAACAACTACCAAGTGTAGTAGGGTGCTCAAGAAATTAACCTTAATCTAGATAAAATGGATTAAATTAACCATTGTATGGTTAAATATACCTTTATGTGTGTGCACAAAGGTTAATTATCTAATAAAACCATATTCCAACTTTCCAATACTCACCAACTAATTAAATTAACATGAACATGTGTTCCAAAAAGGGGCAGTGTGATAAAACAAGTGGTGTACCATGCAATTAAGTTGTTCTCCATAGCAAAGCCCCACCATGATAACAAAAAAACAAAAGCTCCACTTAGGTTTGAATCTAGGGCGCACCACCAAAGGACTATAACATGATAAAAGCTCATCAAACCTAGAAAAATGCTTGATCACCAAATATGTATCTACCTCCCCCTAAATCCAACTTATGAAAATATACATTGACAAGGGTACTAACATCATCAAACACATTTTCACCTAGGTGATGTCTAGAAAATGTTACAATGTTAAATCATATCACCTAGGGAAATCCCAGTAAGGCATAGTGCACTACCACAACATGCATCATCCAATCACATCAATATCATAATAGAAGGGGACAAAAAAAAATGCTAGCACATACATTCATCAAGTATGTCCCCACCATACATCAAACACAAGAGGACCATGTAGAACACCCCTCTCGGTGATAAACCAACATCATAACATTAACACATATAGTCACTAGGAAACCCTAACAACATCATGAAACATATACCTCCTAACACCAACATATAACTCCTTGGGGGGACTAGAACCATCATCCATGAACAATATGTAGCTAGGGAAATCTCACTAAGACAAAGTGCACTACCAAAACATGTATCACCCAACAACATCAACATCATAAGAGAAGAGGAAAACAAAAAACTCCAACCCATCCAATCATCAAGTATGTCCTAACCACACATCCAACACAAGAGTACCATGTGTTGGTTGTGGGGTTTTAGACCTAGGGTTTGAAAGGATTGACCAGAAAATACCCCATAGGCATCGGCATATTCAATATTCAAGTATTGAAGAAGGTCTCACTCGATATGCCACGAGAATCATAGAGACCTTAGGTTTCATGCAAGTCATAAATGAAAAATGCATACAAGAAAAATTTCACTCAAAGCCATACATTCATGTCACATTCATTCATAACATTCATCTAAGTGTTGTGCATAAAATACTAAGTAACAGTCATACATGACTAGAATATACAAGATACATAGATAAATGGTGCTTCATACTTTCTTTATTAATCTTAACAACATTCATATACAATTACTAAAGAGGTCAAGACCTATGCATAGTGCATTCAAAATGACCTCAAGAACACTGTCCTCAAATCCATATCTAATTTCTCTCTCATATTCACATAATATCTCTTAACATAAAAATAACTAATACCATGACGGGAGCTCTAATTCATCTATAGCTAATTGTTGGGCCTATGATATGGTTAATTTAATGATGATGATTAGATCCTTTTTGGCCAATATTGTATGTGTATTTTCCTATTTTGAAGAAGTTTTAAAGGATTTTTGTATTAAATCATCGTGGCTCATACCAGGTACGTATGATTGATGTTTTATGATGGTTTTAAGTATAATTCAACATGTTTTAATGATTCCAAGAAGCTAATTCATGTTTTGTGTTTCACAGGGAAAAATCGCATGTCATTTTTACATCTGGTAATCCATCCGACATTGCATCCAATACTCCATCCGGCACTCCGTCCGACACTTCATCCTGCACTAAAACCATGGGTGAGTTGGCAATTATCATATCGGCGGCCAGTGATGGGAAAATCGACAACATGGGTTTTCCTTGTGCTCATGGCCTCCAACTACTAAGATTCTGACAACTTGGATTGGGTTGTTATGTTGGGTGTTTATTGGCTCACTTTGTTTCTAGAAGCCACCGGCAATTAAGACGCATTAATTGTAATTTATTGTTTTTAGAGGATGTCGAACCTTCCAGTGGTTAGCCTCTCATCTTGTAAACTCTATAAATACAACAACAGTGGTCAGAAAAATAGTTAGAAAAGGATAGTTAAGCTCGGTTTTACCATTTCAAGACATTTTTCTCTAAAATTGTGTAAAAATGTGTTTTTAATTTTAATGCTGAAATCGTGTTGCTTGAGCTCGTGATTAATCATTGAGGAATAGCCACAACCTTCTCGGGGTCCCACCAGTGGTCTGGGTGAATATTCAGTGAATTATCTTGTGAATTCACGTAGTGTAGTTGTTATTTCTTTTAATTCTTGTACATGAGTTTTTTATTATCTTTATTTACTGTATAATTAATGTTCATAGTTTAATTGCTTCAGTTGAGATTTGCAGGGTACTTATGAAGGCTAGTGTTGATATGCAATGACTTTTTAATTAATAGGAAATAGCTTGCAAGCTTAGATACTAACCCCTATGTGTATTTAGATGATAGTTAGAATTTCTATATGCTGAAATAGAGTTTAAAATAGAGTTAAAACAAAGTATTTAGTTAATGCTTTCTTTGGCAAGGTTTCAATGGATGATTAGTTGTTAGCTTTGAATTTAGTTTTCAATTTTCTTATCTAGTTTTCTCAGTTAGTTCTTAGTTTTCTTATCTTGTTATATGCTGAAATAAAAATACGATTTGATTTAAGTTTTATGAGTATTTCCCTTTGCAATTTAAATTGTTAAAATAGGATTAGTTTAATTTACTTTATGCAATTTATTTTCTAGATCTAGGTTGCAATTTTAATTCGAAGTTAATTATTTAGTTTAGTTTTTAGTCATTAATCCCTAGTAGTATGATTTTTTTTACACTAGCATAGAATGCCTTTGAATTTAATAGAATAGTGTTTCCATATTGTTGATGATTAATGCATGAATTGAAGAATCACATGGATTTGCAGGGTAGTTGATGTTTCTTCTATAATGGCTAAGTTCTCATTAGATTGCCTAATTCACACCTTTCACTTTGATATAGAATTTAATATTGAGTTTTCATTAATTTTTAAATTCCATCGTGATATTATAAGACACTGAAGACATAACCATCAACACTATTTTTGAAGTTTTCTTGCGTTTGTAAATTAGAGAATAGTTTTCTTGCTTTGGTAGATTAAATAATAGTTTCTTATTGTAGATTAAGGAGTAGTTGTTGATTACTTTTATTGTCATGATGCTTTCAATTTAGTCTATTAAGATTTCCTTTCATAAATTAGAAGTAATTATGAAGTTTAACTTAAGAATAGAGTTCACTTGCTTATTAGTTTGATTAGTTACTTGTTGAGTAATTTTGATTAGTTTACTTGTTGTAGAAGTTACCATAGGTTAGTTAGTTGATTTATTATTAGTTTACTTTCTAAATATGTTTCCATAGGTTAGTTTGAATAGGATAGTTGCTTGCTCATTTATTTGCTTACATGTTGCTATTCATTGAATTTGAATAGATTAATTAGATTAGTTTGTTGTTGTTATTGCTCATTAAATAGATTAAATAGATAGTTTTCTTTTCCTTATTGTAATGATTAAGTTAACTTGTTTTAAGTAGAGTTTTCATTTGCTTTCTTAGGACTATCCATCGATCCATTGTTCAAAAGTTACTTAGGGTAAATAGTTTAAATTTCTTGATAGGGTTCAATCATTAATAGCCTTTGCTTGAATAGATTAGTTCTCAGATAGCCCATTTCCTTAGTTAAACTATACTACCTCTAGCCTTTATACCTTGGCACATATAGTGCTACAAATCTAAGTTTACTTAGCCTAGGTTGACAATTTAATTGAGGTTTTTTAGTGTTTTTTAGTGCATATAGAACAACCATCATTTTTGGAGGTGTTGTCGGTGAGTTGTCTCAAGGTAAGAAATAGTTAGGAAATGGATCATTTCTACACTTAACATTAGTTTAGTGGTGGGGGAACTTTAATATGAGAGGTAATAATCTATGCAACTGCTATAGTAGGTTCCCCCAAACCCAATGGTAGTTTTTTTTTTTTTTTTTTTGGTTTTATGAACAGACCTAGAGACCTAAAAGGTAGATATATTAAATCTAAATCAGACATTTCAACCAAGGTTCCTTCCAACCTGTTTTGGGGGGGGAAGGTTCCAGTCATAAGCTCTGCAGACCGATATTGAAAAACAGGAGCTAGCTCAACCCAAAGAGCTAAAGTTGTCTCTGAAGAGACTAAGATAGGGAGCACTATAGAACAAAAAAATGAAGCATTAGTAATAGTGGGACATGAGGCAAGACCACTCGAGCCTTCTACATAACCAAACAATACAACCTTTTTTTTCTTACCACCATCAAGAGAACCTAACTTTAAATACATCATAGACCCTAAACAGGTGGATACCTTGTTTGGTAGTTCAACCAATATCATTGTCTCTCAAATTGACATAGAAACGTTTTCACCAATAATATCAACCGGCTCGAGTAGAGTCCCAGACACCCAAATAGGAGGAAAACCTTCCCATCCGAGGGATACCTTGTTCTCTTCAAAGATAAAACCACCTAGGTACTCTCTTTTTGGAAATCAAACTAGTATGGATGATCAAGAGGGTCATAGCAATGTAAGACACGGGGAGGAAGAAGAAGCTGGAAACCAAACTGAAACTACCTTCGGGTTTCCAATTTTGGACACAACACCGAATGTCAATATGAAGAATATTCCCCTCTCAACACTGCCCATATTTTACGGTAAAATCAATGAAGATCCAAATACCGTCCTATTTGAGTTTGACATCTTGTGTAGGAGCTATAACTACTTACAAGATGCCCAGAAACTAAAACTCTTTCCTGCCACCCTCAAGGACTCTGCACTAACATGGTTCCTGGGAATACACTGACATGAAGGGTATACACCCTAACACATGTATCCATCACATATATACCCAGGGGGAAGTAACACCTTTTAGGAAACCCCAGAGAAGGATGAACCCAACAACTAAAGATATAGTAAAAGAGGGGATCCAAAAGTTATTAAATGTCAGATTTATTTATCCCATATCCGACAGTAAGTGGACGTCTTCGCTTGCAGTGGTTCCAAAGAAAGTAACCAGGAAATGGGGAATTTGTGTTGATTTCTGGGAACTCAACAAAGCCACTCTAAAGGATTACTTTCGTCTTCCTTTCATTGACCAATTTTTGAATACCCTGCCTGGAAAGAAGTATTTCTCCTTTTTAGATGGATATAGCAGGTACAATCAAATTCTCATAGCATCCAAGGACCAAGACAAGACTACCTTTACATGTCCTTGGGACACCTATGCCTATAGGGTGTTTCCATTTGGATTGTGTAATGTTCATGCCACATTTCAACAAGCAGTACTATGGATATTTTCCAATATTATCCATGATTGTGTAGAGGTATACATGGATGACTTCATAGTATATGGAAACACTTACTAGGAAGCCTTAGATAACTTAGAAAAAGTCCTTATCAGATGCTAAGAAATGAACTTGTCTCGAAGTCAATAAAAATGTAAAATGTTGTTAACTGAAGTAGTGGTGTTAGGACATCATGTTTCATCTTAAGGGATAAAAGTCAATCCTGCAAAGATTGAGGTCATCATCAGAATTCAACCCCCCCAAGACTCAGAAAGAGGTGAGAATATTTCTTGGACATGCTGGGTACTACCGACGGTTTATTGAAAATTTCACAATGATTGTTGCACCCATGTTTGGATTGCTAATACAAGATGTTGATTTTTCTTGGGCTGAGCAGTGTCAAACTACCTTTGAAACCATGAAAGCTAAGTTGTCTGTGGCACCAGTTCTTAGAGGGCCCCATTGGACTCTCCCATTTCACATATCCACTGATTCCTCTGAAATCGCAATAGGAGGAGTATTAGGGAAGAAACAATACCAACAATCCTATGCCATTTATTTTGTAAGCAATAATTTGTCCCCTGCCGAGTTAAACAACATAGTTACCGAGAAGGAATTCTTGGTAGTAGTTCATGCTATCAATAAGTTTCGTCATTACATTACAAGTTACGAAGTATTTGTACATACAGATCATACCGCCATTATATTTCTCATGAATAAACCCATAACTAATGGTCGAGTGACTAGGTAGCTCCTGCTATTACAAGAGTTTAACATCATCATTTTTTACCAACCTGGAAAGGAGAATTTGGTAGCTGATTTTCTTTCATGAATAAAAAATGAGGATGATGATATTCCTGTAGATGATAGTTTCCCAGACGAACACTTTTTTTCCCTTTCTGTAAATACCCCATAGTTTGCAGATATGAAAAACTATTTGGATACTAGGAAGTTACCATCTCATTTGTCACGCCATTAAAAGCATAAAATTATCACGCAAAGTGCCAATTACTCTTGGGTTGGCCATGAAAATTTTCATACAGGTCTTGATTTGATTATTCATAGATGTGTTCGAGAGCATGAGGTACCAGAAATACTACGAAGTTGTCATGATGGAACATGTGGTGGCCATTTTTCTGACAAACGTACAACATATAAGGTGTTACATTTAGGTTACTATTGGCCTAGAATTTTCAAAGATGTTGCCAAGTATGTGAGGAGTTGTGATAGTTTCCAAAGGATAGGAAGACCTACGTCATCTGAAAAAATTCCCTTGTGTGCCCAAGTTATGATAGAACCTTTCAAAAAATGGGCCCTTAACTTTGTAGGAACAATTTCACCCATGTCTCGTAAGAAAAACTGTATTTTTGTTTGTGCAAATTATGTCACCAAGTGGGTAGAGGAAAAATCCCTATTCAGGGCTATAGAAAAGTCCATTGTTGAATTCATCTATGAAGAAATATTTACCTGCTTCGGTGTTCCTCATGATATTGTGATAGACCAAGGCACTCAATTCACTTCCAAGATGATGAGAGAACTAATAGAGAATAATGGGATTATGCACTGCAAGTCCTCTCCATACCACCCACAAGATAATGGTCAGGTAGAGTCTACAAACAAAGTTATGGAAGCTATCTTAACCAAGACTGTTCAATTACATCATCGGGATTGGGGTGATAGGCTTCCAGAGGCTTTGTGAGAATATTGGACCACCTGGAGAAACACCACTAGACATACCCCCTATCAGCTAGCGTACTGGAAACAAGTACTTCTACCAATAGAATTCCAAGGACCTTCCATATTACCATAGAATTGGGATTAAAATTAGATGAGGCTCAGAAACAATGAGCTCTACAATTGAATGAGTTGGATGAGATCATGCAAGATTCCATTCAACAAACAATGTTAGTCCAAAACTAAAGGAGCAAGTGGCATGACAAGTTTATTAAAAAGAAACACTTCCAACCTGGTGATTGGGATTTGTTGTTTGATTCCCGATTCAAAACCTTCAAAGGAAAAATTACCACCCGATGGTTGGGCCCTTATGATGTAGTCACCTTATATGAAAATGGAGCTATGAAAATCAAAACAATTGATGATGGACAAGTCTCCTTTGTAGTAAATGGACACCGACTCAAATTGTATCACAAGCCCATTTCGAAACAAGATTTTCTACAAGTCATGTAAACTAACAAGGCATTGGCCTTAGTAGATGGGGAATTCCCCCCTTGTTCTTGAATGTTTTCTAAATTTTCTACTGTACATATGTAAATAATTTTGAATTTTGTTGATAAGCAATTCTACAGATTTTTGTAGGTATTATTTCACCAGGAGTAGACAGTTTCAAGGAAATATAGAACAAGGATTTTTATTCAAAATATTGTTATATTTGAACCTTGTTTTCTACTAAGAATCAAATGAATAATGACTTGATGTAGCTAGCCATATTTTTTCAAAGATTTTCATCTTCTCTTTTTATTAAGGCATTTTAAAAAGTAGTTGCTCTTGAAAATCTTCACCACTATATAAGGAAGTGATACCGTAACCATCAAGCTTAGAGGTCTCTTGTATAGTTTTCCCAAGAAACCTGAGTAAGTGAGTAAAGTATCTTTATTAAAGAGTAACATGGAGGTATGATTAGCGGTTAGCCATGGAAACATCCAGAAAAGGAAGAAAGTGAGTTGAGCCTAAAGATACCTTTATTTTCTTTGCCAATGGTACCATCTGCTACACACTAAAAATACTTGATTATATCATATCTTTAGATAGGCTACATCCTCTTAAGTACCCCTTACATCAGGACAATAACTAAGGAATATATAACAAAAATTCATCCTCTAACATAAATACCATCCCAATTGAAAAAAAAAAGGAGAAGAAAAAAATTTGTTTTCAGAGTTGTCCCCCATCTTCTTGCACAAGAAATATTATACTAAAATATTAAAATATGGTGGGCTAGTATTTGAGGGTGTAAGAGGCTAACCTGTCGGGATAATGAAAAGGTTTGTTGGTAGCGGGTACTGGCCTGCGATATGACTAGGTAAACCTGTCATAGTAATGTCATAGTACTGAACAAGCTTGCTGGCAACGGGGCATTCTACCTAGCGAGGATGATAATCTAACAAAAAATAAATAATAAATTTAAACTTGTCTTGATGTACGACATTACTTGTAAAAAAATCTAACATGAAGCATGTATGGTTAAGCTATGGTTAATGAAATCCATAAATTTTCCATTGGGAACTAACTTTGAGACTATCTTGAAACTATCTTGCCTACCTATTCTTATCTATATATAGGATCTCTTATCCTATAGGTGGGGCCATATTCTAACCATCTCATCAGACCAATCTGTGAAATTTATCTCTACACTAAACAGGTTGTAAATCTTCGGTTATTGGGAGAACTGTCTGGTTTCCTATATTTTTTATTTCCAAGTGTCACAATACTTAGGTGTGGGGGAGGGTTTCATAAATTGAAAAATTATAACATTGCCTAGAAGAAGTGAATCTTTGTAAAAAAAATTGTGTATTGTTTTCATGATACAGGTTATTACATCAACAGTCATTTTTTGTTTGTTTTTGAAATGTTAATTCCCTGTGTGCTATAAATTGTTGTACATATCCTTAACAGACCACTTTATTGGTTTATTTTTTTTACAGACTGTTCATTGTAGAATTGAGATTACATGTCTTATGCAAGTGGATTGAGTAAGTGATGCAGGAGCATCTCCCACATCAAGCGAGCCAGTGCGGAAGCGGAGGACAGCTAGACAAGCGCCAGCAAAAATTTTGAAATCACCTTGGAAGTTGTTGCGCGATCTTAAATGAGTCATTAAGAAAGAGTGCACTTGTATAATGTAAATAGACCTTGAGCCTTTAGCTCTCATCCTTAGTAGATAGAAGGCATTTAAAGTAGTTAATGAAGGTAGATAGAATTTAATTCTAGATTAGATAGTTTGTAGAGCGCAAGAGGGAAACGGGATATAGACACCCTCATTGTGTATTGTAACATTATTATGAAGAAGGAAGAGCAAGAGAATGCAGAGAGAGAACTGTGTAAGAACACCCATGTACAGATATTTGGATTAATAGAAGAGTTTGATTCAAATTCATGGTTTTTGTGTTGTTCTCTGTGTATTGATGCTGAGTTGATATGCTCATTACTGTTTGCTTCATGTTATACATTTTATTTTATGATGTGTATATGATTTCATGTTTGAATTGAAGTCTGAAAGGAAGAAGGAATGAGTTTCAATTGTTTCTCTATTTGAGCCAGAGAATTCCTGCAAGGAGTGCAGTTGAAGTGTCTGCAAGGAGTGTGTTGACAGAGGGTTCAGGTAGAGATATCTTTTGTTCTCATTCATCCCAAAGGTGCAGTTGAGCATAGGAGCCATACAAGGAGTGTGCAGGTCAAGAGAGTCTCAGGATTGCAAACTTGAGCAAAGTATCGAAATACTGCTGCTGTAGGTGTGCACAGAGTCAAGCGACTTCAACACTTAGACATGGTTGAAGGTTTGTCGCAAGGAGTGTGTGCAAGAGTTTCCTGAAGGACTTGAAAGTCGTGGAAAAGCTCAGGAAGGGTATAGCCTTCGAACTTGTTGAAGGGTAGCACATAGAAGCTGTGTCTGGAAGAGTTAAGAAGGCGTCGCAAGTTTATGCTGCAGGTGGACGAGTTATGTGGAAGAACACTTAGTCATTCCGTAGATTTCTTAAAGGAAGAAAGTGGATGATCGAAGTTCTCTGAGGAGACCTCATGAAGTTCTGTGAGCCGTTAGATCTCGCGGAGGTGAGAGGGAGATACGATAGAGTATTCTCAACAGTTTGAAGCTCAGGAGGGCAGAACCATTGATTCGAGCCACAAGGGGCCGTCGGATCTATACGTATATCATGCATTGGAGTTTCATGGGTTGAAGTCACGTGAACATAGCAGCAGGAATCGTAAAATCATGAACCGTGATATTCCGACAGCTAAAGGAACAACGTGGGGCCACATGAGTCAGAGGAGTGGACAGGTGGCATGCCTTATTGAGGTTTCGTAGCAAGAAGTTCTGAAACAATTGCATCAGGATTCGCAAAATCACGAACCCCGAATTGCCGATGAGGTGAAGTGTTGAATAGTCAAATCGCGCGTGTGTCAGATTTTCGGCACATCAGGACTCGTGAGTTAGGGAAGTAAGCTGTTCGACATCACGAGTGTCGAAATCGCAATAGGAGAAGTCCCGACAAGGTAAAGGAAAGAGTCATCATTGACTTGTATCGGGTCTCGGGGATTCGAGAACCGAGCACTCGACCACTGACCTCGCGAAGTCGTGAAGTCCGATCTCACAATTTGTAAAGAAGGGGGATCCCATGAGGATTGTTGTGGGTGCATATTTACCGACGGGGAAATAGAAGAACCATTATAGTTCTTCGGGCCGTGAGGAAGGAGAAGATCCTGTGAGCGAACGTGCTTGCGGGCATGTGCCTGCGTCAAGTGGTATCAGAGCACAAAAAGATTGTTTGGTTTCTGTAGTAGAGAAGAGAATTCACCATGCCGCCGAGAAGAGATAGGAAATCTCCTGATCCATAGGATAAGGAAATGTCAAGAAGAAGAGGCAGGCAAATGGCAGATCCAGCCATGGAGAGACAAATGTGAGATCTCCGAGCAAGACTTGAAGACATGGAGACAACACAAAGGCATACAGCTAGTGCTGGGGATCTTAGTGATTCCGAAAGAGAAGTTGAGGCTGAACATGAAGAGGAAGTTGCAGTTGAAGATGCATCAAATGAGCGTTTGATCAAAGCTATTGCAAGGATGGGTGCAAGAGCGAAGATGGACATTCCAGTTTATGAGGGAAACTTGGATGCAGAGGATCTTCTAGACTGGATTAGAGATCTAGACACATACTTCGACTATGAAGATGTCGAAGAAGATAAGAAAGTCAAGCATGTTTTCACTAGACTGAAATGACATGCATCATTGTGGTGGGATGAACTAGAAGCTGACAGACGCTGCAAGGGCAAGCAGAAGATTAAGAGCTGGGATAGGATGATCGCAAAGATGAAGGAAAAATTCATCCCCAAAGATTATCAAATTTCTTCTGTTCAGGAGGATGCAGAACCTGAGACAGAAGCTGATGACTGTGAAAGAATACACTGAAGAATTCTACAAGCTGAACATCAGGGCAGGTCATTGGGAGAGCGATGATGAGAAGGTTTCCAGATATATGAATGGCCTGAGATATGATATCCAGGATGAGATGAGCATGGTAACCATCCGAACGGTGGAAGATGCTTATCAGATGGCTCTGAAAGCTAAGGAGAAGCTAAGCCGAAAGTAGAGTCAGAGGGGTCGAGGCAGAAGTCAGCCCAGAGGCAAATCAGTTTCCCAGGATAGAACTCAGAAGCCCAGGGAAGACTGGAAGAAACCTCAGACTCGTATTGAGAGAGGTGGAAGTTCACAGCGTGGGCAATATGTTGAACAGAGAGGGAAACATACTGAGCAGAGAGGAGATTATGCTGACAATAACACTTTTCCTCGTACTAGAGGTAGAGGAAGAGGCAGAGGTGGAGTAATCACATGCTTCACATGTGGGAAGAATGGGCACAAGTCTTATGAGTGTCCAGATAAAAAGAAGGACATTGGAGAAAATCACATCGCAGAAGCGCAGAGGCGGGATGTTGAAGCAGAAGATGCTGAAGGCGAAAGATCGCTTATGATGCGAAAAGTCGTTTTGACACCCGAGAAGGAGGTGGAGAGTTCAGTCCAAAGGACCAAACTTTTTAGGACTTCTGGCAAGACCAGAGATAGGGTATGCAAGGTCATTGTAGACAGTGGTAGCATGGATAATCTCGTTTCTACAGAGATGGTAGAGAAGCTGGAGATGGAGACGATTGATCATCCAAGCCCATACATAGTTTTGTGGCTACAGAAGGGACATCAGGTAACTGTCACTAAACAATGTTTAGTTGAGTTCAAGATACGAGGATATAATGATAAGATATTATGTGATGTTATTCCCATGGATGTTTGTCATCTATTGCTGGGTAGACCATGGCAATATGACAGGAATGTGATTCATGACGAGAGAATGAACACATACACCCTACAGAAGAATGGGAGGACACACATGTTTCTTCCGATAAAGGATAAGGAGGTGAAGCCGGAGGTAAGAAACACTGTACTTCTCATGAGTGGGAAGGAACTCCTTAATGAGGTGAAGAAGAAGGAGGACCCACAATTATTTGTGGTCAGGAAACCGAAGATTGTTCTGACTAGCACAAGAGTGGATGATTTACCAGAGGAGATTCATGAACTGCTGGAAGAGTTCACTGACATAGTAGTGGATGAATTACCTTGTTCGTTGCCACCGATTAGAAGTGTGAGTCATCATATTGATCTCATACCAGGAGCCAGTTTGCCAAACAAAGCCGCATACAGATTAACGCCGCAAGATAATGAAGAGGTTAAGAGGCAAGTCCAGTATTTATTGGACAAAGGTTTAGTCAGGGAAAGATTGAGTGCATGTGTTGTTCCAACAGTACTCAGTTCGAAGAAAGACGGAGGCTAGAGGATGTGTACTGACTCAAGAGCGATTAATAAGATAACCATCAGGTATAGATTTCCATTGCCAAGGATGGATTCCTTGATGGATTGCTTGAGTGGAGAAAAATACTTTTCAAAGATTGATTTGAAGAGAGGATATCACCAGATTCGCATAAGAGAGGGTGATGAATGGAAGACAGCATTCAAAACCAATGAAGGGTTGTATGAATGGCTTGTTATGCCATTTGGCTTAACAAATGTGCTGAGTACCTTCATGAGGTTGATGAATGAAGTCCTCAGGGAGTTCATCGGAAAATTTGTCATTGTGTATTTGGATGACATACTGGTTTACAGTAAATCAGTGGCAGAGCACTTGAAGCATTTGGCTATAGTGATGTAGAAGCTACAATAGGAGAAGTTGTTGATAAACATGAAGAAATCCTCATTCATGAAGATAGAGCTCATTTACTTAGGGTTTGTTATTTCTGCAGATGAGTTAAGGATGGATCCAGATAAGGTGGAGGTGATCAATAATTGGCCATCACCAAGGAATGTATTTGAGGTGAGAAGTTTTCACGGATTGGCTAATTTCTACCGAAAGTTCATCAGGAATTTCAGTGGAATTAGCGCAGTGATGATGGATACAGTAAAGAAAAGGCATAAGTCTTTTCACTGGACAGAAGAGGCTGAGAAGAGTTTCAATCTGTTGAAGAGGAAGATTACAGAACAACCAATTTTGGTGTTTCCAGATTTCCGAAAGACATTTCAGGTGAAATACGATGCAAGCGGATTTGCAATCGGGGCAGTCTTGAGTCAAGAAGACAGGCCAATCGCATATTTCAGCGAGAAGGTGAATGAAGAGAAATTGAAGTACTCCACGTATGACAGGGATTTTTATGCTATCATACAGGCATTAAAGAAATGGAGGCATTACTTGATCCCGAAGGAGTTTGTTTTGTACAGTGACAATCATGCACTGTAGTTTGTGACTCAACAGGAGAAGGTGAATCGGAAACATGTCAAATTGGTTGAGTATATGAAGAATTTCACTTTTGTGATTAAACATATTTCTGGTACTTCTAACAAAGGGGTTGATGCTTTGAGCAGGAAGTGTTTGCTGTTGCAGGAGCTCCGAGTCAAAACGTTGGGTTTTGATGATCTCAGGGACATGTACGCAGGTGATCAAGATTTAAAGGAAGTGTATGAAGTAGCTAAGAATCCAGTTCTCAGAGACCGAAGCCAATGGATAGAGTACATGATCCAAGAAGGATTATTGTTCAAAGGTAATCAACTGTGTATTTCGAAATGCTCCATGAGGGAGAATCTGTTGAAGGAGAAACACAGTGGAGGATTGGCAGGACATTTTGGTCACGACAAGACATTCGCAAAGCTGAATGAGTCATATTTTTGGCAGGGAATGCGAGCAGACGTCAAGAGATTTGTAGACAGATGTAGAATTTGCCAGCATTCAAAGGGAAGGAGGCAGAATGCGGGGTTTTATCAACCATTTCCCATACCAGAGAGACCGTGGGACGCGATTAGCATGGATTTTGTATTGGGGTTGCCAAGAACACAAAGAGGTTGTGATTCAATCTTTGTGGTGGTGGATAGATTTTCCAAAATAGAACACTTCATTCCATGTCAAAATACTAGTGATGCAACTCACATCGCGAACCTGTTTTTCAAGGAGGTCATTCAACTTCATGGTTTGCCGAGGAGTATAGTTTCGGACAGGGATACTAAGTTCATAGGGAATTTTTTGAGGACCTTATGGAAGAAGCTAGGAACTAACCTGTTGTTTAGTTCAGCATATCATCCTCAGACAGATGGACAGATGGAAGTGGTAAACAGAAGTCTAGGAGACTTGCTGAGAAGCTTGGTGATAGAACACCACAGCCAGTGGGACAATATATTTCCGCAGGCAGAGTTTGCGTATAATGACTTAGTTAATAGGAGCACAAGGTAGAGTCCATTTCAGGTTGTCTATGGCATGTAGTCGAGAGGAATTTCTGAGCTGAGGGATTCAGAACAGACTGCGACTAGGAGCGCTAGTGCAGAAGATTTCACAGAGGCGATGAAAGAACTTCACAACAAGGTGAAGGAGCGACTGTAGAGTTCAAGTCAGGAGTATAAGCGCAGAGTCGATCAGCATAGAAGACAACTTCACTTTGAGGTTGGTGATCTGGTTCAGACACATTTGAGGAAAAAAAAGTTTCTGAGAGGAACATATAATAAACTAAAGATGAAGAAAATTGGGCCATGTAGGGTCTTAAAGAAATTTGGGGAAAATGCTTATGAGATTGAATTACCCGATGGGATTGGACTTTCTTCAATATTCAATATCTCAGATTTGTACCCATACAGAGCTGAAGAAATAGGGACTGGAAATGAGCAGCCAGTGATCCAGTGGACAAGGCAGATGCCAGTTGCAGAGAAGCCGCATATGGAGTGCATACTGGACAAGAGAGCAAGTAAAAGGACCAGGTGAAAGTAATACTTTGAGTATCTGGTCAAATGGAAGAACCATCCAGTTGAAGACGCCAGCTGGGAGACTGAAGCAAAGATATAGAAGCATGGACATACCGTGCAGGAGCTCATGGACAGGATACCATGAAAGTTTTCAAGTGAGGGAGTATGATGCAGGAGCATCTCCCACATCAAGCGAGCCAACGCGGAAGCAGAGGACAGCTAGACAAGCGCCAGCACAAATTTTGAAATCACCTTGGAAGTTGTTGTGCGATCTTAAATTAGTCATTAAGAAAGAGCACACTTGTATAATGTAAATGGACCTTGAGCCTTTAGCTCTCATCCTTAGTAGATAGAAGACATTTAAAGTAGTTAATGTAGGTAGATAGAATTTATTTCTAGATTAGACAGTTTTTAGAGCGCAAGAGGGAAACGGGATATAGACACCCTCATTGTGTATTGTAACATTATTATGAAGAAGGAAGAGCAAGATCATGCAGAAAGAGAACTATGTAAGAACACCCATGTACAGATATTTGGATTAATAGAAGAGTTTGATTCAAATTCATGGTTTTTGTGTTGTTCTCTGTGTATTGATGCTGAGTTGATATGCTCATTACTGTTTGCTTCCTGTTATACATTTGCTTTTATGCTGTGTATATGATTTCATGTTTGAATTGAAGTCTGAAAGGAAGAAGGAATGAGTTTCAATTGTTTCTCTATTTGAGCCAGAGAATTCCTACAAGGAGTGAAGTTGAAGTGTTCGCAAGGAGTGCGTTGACAGAGGGTTCAGATAGAGATAGATTTTTTTCTCATTCATCCCAAAGGTGTAGTTGGGCATAGGAGCTGTACAAGGAGTGCACGGGTCAAGAGAGTCTCAGGATTGCGAACTTGAGAAAAGTATCGAAACACTGCTGCTGCAGGTGTGCGCAGAGTCGAGGGACTTCAACACTTAGACGTGGTTGAAGGTTTTCCGCAAGGAGTGCGTGCAAGAGTTTCCTGAAGGAATTGAAAGTCGTGGAAAATCTCAGTAAGGGTAAAGCCTTCGAACTTGTTGAAGGGAATCACAGAGAAGCTGTGTCTGGAAGAGTTAAGCAGGCGTCGCAAGTTTACACTACAGGTGGACGAGTTCTGTGGAAGAAAACTTAGTCATTCCGTAGATTTCTTAAAGGAAGAATGTGGATGATCGAAGTTCTCTGAGGAGACCTCGCAAAGTTCCGTGAGCCGTTAGATCTCGCGGAGGTGCGAGGGAGATATGGAAGAGTATTCTCAACAGTTCAAAGCTCAGGAGGGCAGAACCGTTGATCCGAGCCACAAGGGGCTGTCAGATCTATACGTATATCGTGCATCGGAGTTTTGCAGGTTGAAGTCATGTGAACATAGCAGCAGGAATCATGAAATCGTGAATCGTGATATTCTGACAGCTAAAGGAACAGCGTGGGGCCAGAGGAGTCAGAGGAGTGGACAGGTGGCACGCCTTATCGGGGTTTTGCAGCGAGAAGTTCCGAAACAATTTCATTAGGATTCGCGAAATCGCGAACCCAAAATTGCCAATGAGGTGAAGCATTGAATAGTCAACTCGCGCGTGTGTCCGAGTTTCGGCACATCGAGACTCGGGAGTCGGGGAAGTAAGTTGTTCGACATCGCGAGTGTCGAAATCGCGATAGGAGAAGTCCCGAAAAGGTAAAGGAAAGAGTCAGCGTTGATTGTATCGGGTCTCGGGGATTCGAGAACCGAGCGCTCAACCACTGACCTCGCGAAGTCCGATCTCCCGATTTGTAAAGAAGGGGGATCCCATGAGGATTGATGTGGGTGAATATTTCCCGACAGGGAAATAGAATAACCATTGTAGTTCTTCGGGCCGCGAGGAAGGAGAAGATCCTGTGAGCAGACGTGCTTGTGGGCGCGTACCTGCATCAGTAAGCATGGTGGAAAAATAAATAATAATGGAACACTCTGCTTCTGCTTCTATTCACTATGACTGTCAAAATCATTCTAAGACTACAGGCTATCCATTACAGGAGGTCAAAATGCATTTCGCATAGAGGTACCATATGGAGTGCCATATGGAGTGCCATATGAGGTGTCGTATGAGGTGTTGGATGAAGTGCCATATGAAAATATACACAAGTAACTGTCAACAATTTCAGGTAACCAGGAATCAATGGAATTTATTTGAGTTTGTTCATGGAAACTTAGATTGAATGATGAAAACTTAGAAATTTTCATGATCAAATGTCCAATTCAAAGAATTTGACATTGATCTAACTTCTTCATCATTACAAATTCCTCCCACAACATGCCTTCAAATTCAAAATCGACGCTCACACATGGCAACTCCTGCGCACATAAATGCACATGTTCCACTCTAGTCACACTAAAAAATGGAGGGATCGCTTGATTTGGTTATCCCATTTATTCCTCACACTCACCCTCTACTCATTTGTATTCAACCCTGATTTAAACGTACCCAGCCTCTGTCTCGTTTTCATTCCCCTCTGTCCACATTGCGCTTGGCCCCTGCTTAATTGCGCTCAGCCTCTGCTTAATTGTTCCCTTCCTTGGCCCGATTGCACCCATCCTTTGTGGAATTTTGCCTCTGTCCACTTCTCCACACCGTCACGATGCCAAAACAGTATGATCCATATTCCAATGCTGACCTCTTCGACATCCCTGAATTCACACAGTGTAGGGAAGTGTTTCTTCATGCAGGATGGGGGTCGTTTTTGTCTCACTTGCAGGGCCACGATGATGGCATTTCAATGCAATTTTCCCTTGGTTTCGATGGAAAGAAAATGCATATAGGGTCTTTCACCTTTGGGGTCTCGAAGGAATCCATAGCCGCAGCTACAAAGCTTCCAAGAATTGAGGATAGATGGTTTAAAAATCACCAGTTGCTACGATCGAGCTATAACATGGATTTTAAACCATAATTTCATAACATCTTTGGAGCTAAAGGATACACCAAGGAGTGGATAAAGGAGGAGATAATTAACCCTCTCATAGTCATCACAAGTATGATCACATGTGAAGGTATACATTTCATATTTAAATCCTGTCACTTTCGATTATTAGCTCACTTTCAGTTCAATAAGCCATTGAAATTTCCCTTCTACTTTTTAAAGAGCTTGAAGAAGATGTCCTCCCAAGTGAGGAAGAATGTAACCAATCCCCACAACAACCTCTTTCACCATGGCCTTATCAAACTTATTGTCTTAGCAGAGTTGGAATAACAAGGGAAAACATGGGATGAATTCATTTACCAATTTTCAAACCCTCACCTAACAATCAAGACTAGCAAAATGAAACTTGATCTAAAGACTATTTCTCCATCCAAATCCCACTCTCTAAAGAATCCAAACCCTCTTGCACAAGCCATTTCTTTATCTGAACAAAAATCCAAGAAACTTGTTGAAACCCCTGTAGCCTCATCGGGAAAATATACCAAGAAGCCTATTGCTAACCCTTCTATGCCTTCAACGTCTATTGATCCTACACCCAAAAATCTACAAGAATTAATTCAACAAGACTTTCCTACAATTCCCACAAATAGGAGGGGATCTAATCAATTTAATAGAGGACCCTTTTGAAAGAGTGCCCGAAGCAAAAGAGGAAAACCTTACGCAAAACCCCTGACCACTTCTAACCTTATCCAAGTATCCTATGATCTTGAAATCCCTCACAAAAGAGTTAGGGAAGTGTCTGCAGAAGAATTGAAGCCAAATAAAAAGACAAAATCTAAACCTACTTCTCCTTACAAACCCCCTATTAATCCTACTTCACAGATGCATACTCCAGATCCTAAGACCGATAGACATTCTACATATTTTAAGGGATCTAATCCCTCCTTTGATATATTTGATCCTTCTCCATCCATTGAGAAGTTACTACATGAAACTTTTCAGTTGCTACAACAATTGGAAGAGAGGAATACTTTGGACACACATCTTCACCATGACAATGCAATGCTCCAAGAAAAGGTGAATTCCCTTCAATGGTTCGTTGACAAGATGACCAAAACTAATCGCAACCTCAGGGCACAATTGAAACAACACAAGCGTCACAAGACAAAATCGTCATGCCAAGAAGGAGAAGCTTGTAAAGTTGATCCTTCCTAACAAGATTAGTCATGTGGGGCAATTTCTTTTTGTTTACAGTGGCACATGAAAAATATTAGGTGTGGGGTTAATGTTGGGCCCATGATATGGTTAATTTAATGATGTTGATTAGCTCCTTTTTGGCCAATATTGTATGTGTATTTTCCTATTTTGAAGAAGTTTTGAAGGATTTTTGTATTAAATTGTCGTGGCTCATACCAGGTACGCATGATTGATGTTTTATGATGGTGTTAAGTATAATTCAACATGTTTTAATGATTCCAAGAATCTAATTCATGTTCTGTGTGTCACAAGGAAAACTCCCAGGTCAAATTTGCATCCAAAACTCCGTCTGGTACTCCATCCGGCATTGCATCTGGTACTCCATCCAACACTCTATCTGACACTCCGTCTTGCACTAAAATCGTGGGTGATTTGGTGATTATCATATCGACGGCCAGTGATGGGAAAATCGGTGACATGGGTTTTCCTTGTGCTCATGGCCTCCAACTACTGATCTTATGACAAGCTGTATTGCGTTGTTATGTTGGGCGTTTATTGGCTCACTTTGTTTCTAGAAGCCACCAGCGGTTAAGACACATTAATTGTAATTTACTGTTTTTAGAGGAGGTCGAACCTTCCAGTGGTCGACCTCTCAGTTTGGAAACTCTATAAATACCACAATTGTGGTCAGACAAATAGTTAGAAAACGATAGTTAAGCTCGTTTTTCCATTTGAAGACATTTTTCTCTAAAACTGTGTAAAACTGTGTTATTTATTTTAATGTTTAAATTGTGTTGTTTCATCTCGTGATTCATCATTGAGGAGTAGCCACAACCTGCTGGGGAGCCCACTAGTGCTCTGGGTGAATAGTCAGTCAATTATCTTGTGAATTCACGTAGTGTAGTTGTCATTTCTTTTCTTTCCTATACATGAGTTTTTATTATCTTTATTTACTGTATAATTATTGTTCATAGTTTAATTTCTTCAGTTTAGTTTTGCAGGGTACTTATGAAGGCTAGTGTTAATATGCAATGACTTTTTGATTAATAGGAAATAACTTGCAAGATTAGATACTAACCCCTGTGCGTAATTAGATGATAGTTAGAATTTCTATATACTGAAATAGAGTTTAAAGCAGAGTTAAAACAAAGTATTTAGTTAATGGTTTCTTTGGCAAGGTTTCGATGGATGATTAGTTGTTAGCTTTGAATTTAGTTTTCAATTTTCTTATCTATTTTGCTCAGTTAGCTCTTAGTTTTCTTATCTTGTTATATGCTGAAATAGAAATAGGATTTGATTTATGTTTTATGAGTATTTCCCTTTGCAATTTAAATTGTTAAAATAGGATTAGTTTAATTTACTTTATGCAATTTCCTTTCTAGATCTAGGCTGCAATTTTAATTCGAAGTTGATTATTGAGTTTAGTTTTTAGTCATGAATCCCTAGTAGTATGAATTTTCTTACACTAGCATAGAATGTGTTTGAATTTAATAGAATAGTGTTTCCATATTGTAGATGATTAATGCATGAATTGAAGAATCACATGGATTTGCAGGGTAGTTGATGTTTCTTCTATAATGGCTAAGTTCTCACTAGATTTCCTAATTCACACATTTCACTTTGCTATAGAAGTTAATATTGAGTTTACCCCTCTTGAGTTATCATTAATTGTTAAATTCCATCGTGATATTATAAGACACTGAAGACATAACCATCGACACTATATTTGAAGTTTTCTTGCTTTTGTAGATTAGAGAATATTTTTCTTGGTTTGGTAGATTAAAGAATAGTTTCTTATTGTAGATTAAAGAGTAGTTGTTGATTACGTTTATTGTCATGATGCTTTCAATTTGGTAGATTAAGAGTTCCTTTTCATAAATTAGAAGTAATTATGAAGTTTAACTTAAGAATAGAGTTCACTTGCTTATTTGTTTGATTAGTTACTTGTTGAGTAATTTTGATTAGTTTGCTTGCTGTAGAAGTTACCATAGGTTAGTTAGTTGATTTCTTATTAGTTTACTTGCTGAATATGTTTCCATAGGTTAGTTTGAATAAGACAGTCTCTTGCTTGTTTATTTTCTTTAATAGGATAGTTGCTTGCTCGTTTATTTGCTTACTTGTTGTTGTTCATTGAATTTGAATAGATTAATTAGATTAGTTTGATGTTGTTATTGCTCATTAAATAGATAGTTTTATTTTCCTTATTGTAATGATTAAGTTAACTTGATTTAAGTAGGGTTTTCATTTTCTTTCTTAGGACTATCCATCGATCCATTGTTCAAAAGTTACTTAGGGTAAATAGTTTAAATTTCTTGATAGGGTTTGATCATTAATAACCTTTGCTTGAATAGATTAGTTCTCAGATAGCCCATTTCCTTAGTTAGAATATACTACCTCTATCCTTTCTGCCTTGGCACATACATTGCTACAAATCTAAGTTTACTTACCCCGGGTTGAAAATTTAATTGAGGGTTTTTAGTGTTTTTTAGTGCATATAGAACACCCATCATTTTTGGTGCAGTTGCCATGAAGTTCTCTCAAGGTAAGAAATAGTTAGGAAATAGATCATTTCTAACCTTAGCATTAGTTTGGTGGTGGGGAACTTTAAGACGAGGGGTAAGAATCTGCGTATCTACTATAGCAGGTTCCCCCAAACCCAATGGTAGTTTTTCTTTTTCTTTTTGTTTTCTTTTATGAACAGACCTAGAGACCCAAAAGGTAGATATATTAAATCTAAATCAGACCTTTCAACCAAGGTTCCTTTCAACCCTTTTTGGGGAAGGAACATTCCACTCATAAGATCCATAGACCGATACCAAAAAACAAGAGCTATCTCAACCCAAAGAGCTAAAGTTGTCTATGAAGATACTAAGACAGGGAGCACTATAGAAAACAAAATTGAAGCATCAATAATAATGGGACAGCAGGCAAGACCACTTGAGCCTTTCACAGAATCAAACAATAAAACCTTTGTTTTATTAGCACCATTAGGAGATCCTAAATTAAAGACATCATAGACCCTGAACAGGTGAATACCTTGTTTGGTAGTTCAACCAATATCATTGTCTCTCAAATTGACACAGAAAAGTTGGCACCAATAATCTCAACCGACTCTAGTAGAGTCCCAGACACCCAAATAGTAGGAAGATCTCCCCATCTAAGGGATAACTTGTTCTCTTCGAAGATAAAAACTGCCTAGGTACTCTGTATTTGGAAATCAAACCAATATGGATGATCAGGAGGATCATAGCAATGTAAGACATGGGGAGGAAGAAGAACCTGGAAACCAAACCTAAACTACCTTCAGGTTTCCAATTTTGTACATCGCACCGAATGTCAATATGAAGAATATTCCCCTCTCAGCACTACCCGCCTTTTACGATAAAATAAGTGAAGATCCAGATACCTTCCTATTTGAGTTAGACCTCTTGTGTAGGAGCTATACCTACTTACAATATGCGTAGAAACTAAAAATCTTTCCTACCACCCTCAAGGACTCTGCACTAAGATGGTTCATGGGGTTGGGAGAATCCAGTATTAGGTCTTGGGAAGCCATTAAATATATATTTCTTAAAAAGTACCAAGACTATTGCAAGACCAAAGAGTCTTGTAATGACATCTTCAAAATCCAACAGTTAGAAGATGATAATCTCGAGGATTATATGGAATGATTTGCTTATATCTCCTAGGAATCAAAATATCATGACCTTCTAGATGATGCAGCTAGGGATCTATTCCTTAAGGGAATTTCAGAGGAATACCTAGAGATACTTAACGGATCCTTTTAGAGAATTTCAAGAAAGATATCTTAAGAAGAATAGGTTCCCATTTTGACACCCTAAATATTAAAAATAAACAGGAGGAGGAAAATGAAGAAATGAGCATATATTGCCCAAGATGCAGGAGGAAGAATTCCTTAAGGGAATGCCCATTAAATAACATTTCAGTTTGTGGCTTCTGCACGGAAGACCATTCAACTGAGAAACATCCATCATTTCCCATTTTGTTAGCCATCTATAGGAATGGGGATGTTGGGGAGTCCTCTTATGCACCTAGGAGGCCATGGTAGCCTAGGAACCAACCCACATACCTAGATCCACAATATCAAGTTCCATCCTATTATCAACAACAACATTAGTGGAACTCACCAAGTTGGAAAAACTAGTCTGCATAGTACCAACATCCTTGGCTTCAAGGATGGAGATGATTTCATAACCAAGGGAATCCTCAAGCTCCACCTGTTCCTGTGTCCAACCATCCTTACCCTCAGTTTCCACCAAACATTATGCAACTTCTGCTAGGTTTTTTTCCACCACCTTTACCTCCTATTTCACAACAAAAACCGCAACAATATCACAAGGTAGGCTCCCCAAGATCGACATTATTACCGGTACAACCAGTGCCCAATACCAATAATAATCCCACTCAACCTCTTTGCAATGTTGAGATGAAGGCCTTCCCAACGTATGTTATTTCTCCTATTCCATTGCAGGAGATTCAACTGAGGTCGGGAAATGTTCTGGACAGGAAGAGACCTTTAGTAGTCATCCAGGAAGAAGAAGAATAAGAAATCCCCAAACAATCCACGGATGACACTAGGTGGGAATATGTTATTATTCCTAAGGACCAAGAACCCAAGCTTCCCCAAAATGAACCTTCACAAATTACAAAAGCCCCTCCTTATCCAGAAAGATTAGTAATCAAGAAACCTACCACCCGACCATAATTTGACATCTTGAATGAATTGAAGAATATTTGTGTCATGATTCCCTTGCTACAAGCCATTAAGGATATTCCAATCTACAGTAAGGTAGTCAAAGAATTGTGTATTATGAATCCAGGTAGGAAGAAGAAGGATCATCCAACAATACATTTGATAGGAGAAATTTCTGAGTACATATCAGAGTAGCGTAAGGTAGAAAAATATGGCATCCTAGGAAACCCCGTAGTGACCATAACCATTAATGAGGTCTCCATCGGAAACACTCTAATAAACCTAGGGGAAGCCATCAATGTTATGACCATTACTACCTTGGAGGAACTACAGTTAATACCTCTTATTAGACCTACCCCAACCATTTTGGAATTAGCAGATACGACCAGGGTTATACCTAAAGGAATTTTGGATGATATCATAGTTACTTTAGCCTCATGGGAGTATCAAGTCAACTTTCTTGTCATTCACTCAAAGGATCCTACTAAAGGCCATCCCGTCATTTTGGGAAGACCTTGGTTAGCCACAACCAATGCATTTATTGGCTATAGAGAGGGAGAAATGACCATATCAAATGGACTCTCTATCCAAAATCTCACCATATACCATCCAGCTCAACCTATCATGGATAATCTATTGTGGATTGAATGTCCATACGAGAATGAGGAATGGGAATAACCCATGTTTCCAAGTGACCATGCCTGGTCACTTTAGGAGAACACAATGGAAAATGTGCTAAACCAGTTTATTTATGCTATCACATGTGTTGATTTCCCATAATCATTTCCCCAATTTGAGTATATCTTTAGGGAATAATTTCAATAAAAAATAGACCCATCCATTTTGTCTTCGACATATTTTATGTTCGAGATAGATGTGTCTACCATGTCTTATACCATGCCATACAAGATTAGCCCGTGAAAATATCTACATATAAACTCTAAGCTAGATGCAGACCAACAAAAACAGTTAGTAAGTATCCTTAAAGAGAAATCAGGGGCAGTCTCTTGGGAATACACTGACATGAAGGGTATACACCCTAACACATGTATCCATCACATATATACCTAGGGGGAAGTAACACCTATTAGGAAACCCCAGATAAGGATGAACTCAACACTCAAATATATAGTAAAAGAAGAGATCCAAAAGTTACTAAATGTCTGATTTATTTACCCCATCTCCGACATTAAGTGGGTGTTCCCACTTGTAGTGGTTCCAAAGAAAGTAACTGGGAAATGGAGAATTTGTGTTGATTTCTGGGAAATCAACAAAGCCACTCTGAAGGATTACTTTCATCTTCCTTTCATCTACCAAGTTTTGGATACCCTGTATGGAAAAAAATATTTCTTCTTTTTAGATGGATATAGTGGGTATAATCAAAATCTCATAGCACTCAAGGACCAGGACAAGACTACCTTTACTTTTCCTTAGGGCACCTATGCCTATAAGGTCTTTCCATTTGGATTGTGTAATGCTCCTGCCACATTTAAACGAGTAGTACTAGGGATATTTTTTGATCTTATTCATGATTGTGTAGAGGTATACATGGATGAATTCAAAGTATATGGAAACACTTACCAAGAAGCCTTAGATAAATTAGAAAAAGTCCATATCAGATGCCAAGAAATAAACCTGTCTCTAAGTCATGAAAAATGTAAAATGTTGTTAACTGAAGGAGTGGTTCTAGGACATCATGTTTCATCTGAAGGGATAAAAGTCGATCCTGCAAAGATTGAGGTCATCATCAGACTTCCATCCCTCGATACTCAGAAAGAGGTGAGAATATTTCTTGGACATGTCAGGTACTATTGACGGTTTGTTTAAAATTTCACAAAGATTGTGGCACCCATGTTTGTGTTGATACTGAGAGGGGGGTGAATCAGTATCAAGTACAATTTAAAAA
>ML789367.1:477048-491370 GCA_009831015.1 Picea engelmannii | reverse complement strand
CACTAAATCATGAAAGCGAGTAAGATCCAAACCGTTCGGATGCCACCTCACCCAAGAAGCTTCTCCTTCTAGAAAAATCGAGAAACCGTACGTTTTTCCCACGTGCTAGAATGTCCGCACCCTAGCTATATAGCAACCTGCGGGCAGTCCGCACCTTGGCTATATAGCAACATGTGGGAATTTGCCATTCCCGCACCCTGCCTATATAGCAACCTGCATACATTTATTTTTATAAGGTTTTTACATAGAAAAAAGCAACTTCTTTTCTCAGGAAAAGTTCTTCTTCCTTCTCTCTTTAGGAATTCAGGCCACTGTGACCCCTCTAAAGGCAATAGATAGGTTTACATCATTAACGATCATAGGGATGATGAAAATAATGTGTAACAAGAGGGCCCAATTGGACTCTCTCATTTCACATATCCACTGATGCCTTTGACACCGCAATAGGAGGAGTATTAGGGAAGAAATAAGACCAATAGTCCTATATCGTTTATTTTGTAAGCAAGAATTTGTCCCATGTCAAGTTAAACTACACAGTTACTGAGAAGGAATTATTGGAAGTAGTTCATGCTATCAATAAGTTTTGTCATTACATTACATGTTACAAAGTATTTGTACATACAAATCATTCTTCCATTATATTTCTCATGAATAGACCTATAACTAATGGCCGAGTGACTAGGTGGATCATGCTATTACAAGAGTTTAACATCATTGTTCTTGACCAACCTGGAAAGGGGAATTTGGTAGCTGATTTTATTTCATGAATAAAAAATGACGATGATGATATTTCTGTAGATGATAGTTTCCTAGACAAGCACATTTTTTCCCTTTCTGTAAATACCCCATCGTTTGCAGATATGGAAATCTATTTGGCTACTAGGAAGTTACCATCTCATTTTTCACCTCATGAAAAGCGTAAAATTATCACGCAAAGCGCCAATTAATCTTGGATTTGGCCATGAACTTTTTCGTACAGGTCCTGATTTAATTATTCTTAGATGTGTCCGAGAGGACGAGGTACCAAAAATACTATGAAGTTTTCATGATGGACCATGTGGTGGCCATTTTTCTAACAGACGTACAACATATAAGGTGTTACATTCAGGTTATGATTGGCCTAGCATTTTAAAAGATGTTGCCAAGTATGTGAGGCATTGTGACAGATGCCAAAGGATAGGAAGACCTACGTCAGCTAAAGAAATTCCCTTGCATTCCCAAGTTATGATAGAACCTTTCCAAAAATGGGCCCTTGACCTTGTAGGACCAATTTCACCCACGTCTTGTAAGAAAAACTATACGTTGGTTCGTACAGATTATGTCACCAAGTGGGTAGAGGAAAAATCCCTATTTAGGGCTATAGAAAAATACATTGTAGAATTCATCTATGAAGACATTTTTACATGCTTTGGGGTTCCTCGTGATATTGTTATAGACCAAGGCACTCAATTCACTTCCAAGCTAATGAGAGAACTAACGAAGAAATATGGGATTAAGCACTGCAAGTCCTTTCCATACCACCCACAAGCTAATGGTCAGGTAGAGTATACAAACAGATTTCTGGAAGCTATCTTAATCAAGACTGTTCAATTACATCATCGGGATTGGGCTAATATGCTTTTAGAGGCTTTGTGGGAATATCAGACCACCTCGAGAAGCACCATTGGACATACCTCTTATGAGATAGTGTACGGGAAACAAGTGCTTTTACTAATAGAATTACAAGTAAGGACCTTCCGTATTGCCGCAGAATTGGGATTAAAATTAGATGAGGCTCAGAAACAACGATCCCTACAATTGAATGAGTTGGATGAGATCAGGAAATATGCCATCCAACGAACAATGTTAGTCCAAAACCAGAGGAGCAAGTGTCATGACAAGTTTATTAAAAAGAAACACTTCCAACCTAGTGATTGGGCTTTGTTGTTTGATTCCCAATTTAAAACCTTCAAAGGAAAACTCACCACCCGATGGTTGGGCCCTTATGAGGTAGTCACTGTATATGATAATGGAGCTGTGAAAATCAAAACAATTGATGATGAACAAGTCTCCTTTGTAGTAAATGGACACCGACTCAAATTTTATCACAAGCCCATTTCCGAAGAAGATTTTCTACGGGTCATGTCAACTGAAAAGGCATTGGCCTTAGTAGATGGGGAATTCCCACCTTGTTCTTGAATGTTTTCTAAATTTTCTACTGTACATATGTAAATAATTTTGAATTTTGTTGATAAGCAATTCTAGATATTTCTGTAGGTATTTATTTCACTAGGAGTAGACAGTTTCAAGGAAATATAAAAGAAGGTTTTTTTTTCAAAATATTGCTATATTTGAACCTTGTTGTCTTCTAAGCATCAAATGAATAATGAATTTTTGTAGTTAGCCATATTTTTGAAAAAAAATTCATCTTCTCTTTTTCTTAAGGAATTTTAAAAAGTAGTTTCTCTTGAAAATATTCACCACTATATAAGGAAGTGATACCGTAACCATCAAGCTTAGAGGTCTCTCGTACAATTTTCCCAAGAAACCTGATTAAGTGAGTAAAGTATATTTATTAAAGAGTAACAAGGAGGTATGATTAACGGTTAGCCATGGAAACATCCAGAAAAGGAAGAAAGTGAGTTGAGCCTAAAGATACCTTTCTATTCTTTCCCAATGGTACCATCCACTACACACTAAAAATACTTGATTATTTCATATCTTTAGATAGGCTACGTCCGCTTAAGTACCCCTTACATCAAGACAATCACTAAGTAATATATAACGGAAATTCATCCTCTAACATAAATACCATCCCAATTGAAAAAAAATGGAGAAGAAAAAAAGTTGTTTTCAAAGCTATCCCCCATCTTCTTGCACAAGAAATCTTATACTAAAATATTAAAAAATGGTGGGCTAGTCTTTGAGGATGTAAGAGGCTAACCTGCCAGAATATTGAATAGGTCTGTTGGCAGTGGGTACCGTCCTATGGTATGACTAGGTAAACCCATCGGAGTACTGAACAGGCTTGCTGGAAACGGGGCATTCTACCTAGTGAGGATGATAATCTAACAAAAAATAAATAAGAAATTTAAACTTGTCTTGATGTATGACATTACTTGTAGAAAAAGATGACATGAAGTATGTATGGTTAAGCTAAGGTTAATGAAGTCCATAAATTTTCCATTGGGAACTAACTTTGAGACTATTTTGAAACTCTCTCACCTACCTCTTCTTATCTATATATAGGATCTCTTATCCTATAGGTGGGGCCATATTATAATCATCTCATCAGACCAATCTGTGAAATTTATCTCTACACTTAACAGGCTGTAAATCTTCAGCTATTGGGACAATTGATTGGTTTCCTATATTTGTTATTGTGAACTGTCACAATACTTAGGTGCGGGGGAGGGGTTCATGAGTTGACAAATGATAACATTGCCTAGAAGAAGTGAATCTTTGTAAAAAATTATGTGTATTGTTTTCATGATACATGTTATTACATCAACAGTCATTTTTTGTTTTTTTTGAAATGTTAATTCCCTGTGTGCTATAAATTGTTTTACATATCTTTAACAGACTACTTTATTGGTTTATTTTTTTTACAAATTGTTCATTGCAGAATTGATATTAGTACATGTCTTATGTGAGTGGATTGAGTAAGAATGGTGGAAAAATAAATTATAATGGAACACTTTGCCTCTTCTCCTATTCACTGTGACTGTCAAAATCATTCTAAGACTACAGGCTATCCATTACAGGAGGTAAAAATTCATTTCGAACAGAGGTACCATATGGAGTGCCATATGGAGTTCCATATGAGGTGCCATATGAGGTGTCAGATGAAATGCCATGTGAAAATATACACCAGTAACTGTCCACAATTTCAGGTAACCAAGAATCAATGGTATTTATTTGAATTAGTTCATGGAAATTAAGATTGAATGATGTAAACTTAGACATTTTCATGATCAAATGTCCAAGTCAAACAATTGGACATTGATATAAATTATTCATCATTACAAATGCCTTTCACAACATGCCTTCAAATTCGAAATCGACGCTCACACATGGAAACTCGTGCACACATGAATGCAACCATTTCACCCTAGGCGCATTAAAAAATAGAGGGATCACTCGATTTGGTTATCCCATTTATTCCTCACACTCTCCCTCTGCTCATTTGAGTTCACCCCTGTTTTAAATTCTCTTAGCCTCTATCTCATTTTCGTTCCCCTCTGTCCACATTACGCTCGACCCCTACTTAATTTTTCTCAACCTCTGCTTAATCGTTCCCTTCCTTGGCCCGATTGCACCCTTCCTCTGTCCAACTTTTCCTCTATCCACTTCTCCACACTCTCACGATGCCCAAAAAGTATGGTTTGTCCTCCTATATTGACCTCTTCTCCATCCCTGAATTCGCACAGTGCAGGGAAGTGTTTCTTCGTGCAAGCTGGGGGTCATTTTTGTCTCACATCCAAGGCCATGACGATGGAATTTCAATGCAATTCGCCTTTGGTTTTGATGGAAATACAATGCACATGGGGTCTCGGAGGAATTCATAGCCGCAACCACAAATCTTCCAAGAATTGGGGATATATGGTTTAAAAAAGACCAGTTTCTACGATCGAGCTATAACAGGGTTTTTAAACCAGAATTTCAGAACATATATGGAGCTAAAGGATACTCCAAGGAGTGGATAAAAGAGGATCTAATTAACCCTCTCATAGTCATCACAAAGATGATCATATGTGAAGGTAGATATTCTTTAAAGCCTATCACTTTCGATTATTAGCTCACTTTCAGTTCAATAAGCCATTGATATTTCCCTTATACGTTTTAAAGAGCTTCAAGAAGATGTCCTCCCAAGTGAGGAAGAATGTAACCAATCCCCACAAAAATCTCTTTCACCGTGGCCTTATCAAACTTTTTGTCTTAGCCGAGTTGGAAAAACAAGGGAAAACTTGGGATGATTTCATTTACCAATTTGCAAACCCTCACCTGAAAATCAAGACTAGAAAGAAAACACTTGATCTAAGGACTATTTCCCCATCCAAACCCCACTCTCTGAAGACTCCAAACCCTCCTGGACAAGACATTTCTTTACTAGAACAAAAATCCTAGAAACTTGTTGAAACCCCTGCAACCTCATCAGGCAAAAAGACCAAGAAGCCTATTACTAACCCTCTGATGCCTTTAACATCTCTTGATCCTACACCCAACAAGTTACAGGAAGTAATTCAACAATACTTTCCTACATTTCCCACAAATAGGAGGGGATCTAATCGATTTAATAGAGGAACCTTTCAAAAGAGTACCTGAAGCACAAGAGGAAAACATTATGCAAAACCCCTGACCACTTCAGACCCTATCCAAGTATCCTCCAATCTTGAAAGCCCTCACAAAACACTTACGGAAGTGTCTGCAGAAGAATTGAAGCCTCATAGAAAGACAAAATATGAACCTGCTTCTCCTTACCAACCCCTTATTACTCCTACTTCACAGATGCCTACTCCATATCCTAAGACCGATAGACATTCTACATCTTTTAAGAAATCTAAGTCCTCCTCCGAGATATCTGATCCTACTAAATCCATTTAGAAGTTACAACAGGAAAATTTTCAACTACAGCAACAATTGGAAGAGAGGAAGACTTTGGAGACGCATCTTCACCATGAAAATGCAATCCTCCAATCAAAGGTGAATTCCCTTCAATGGTTGGTTGACGATATGACCAAAACCAATCGCAACCTCAGGGCACAATTAAAACAACACAAGAGGCACAAAACAAAACTTTCAGGGAAAGAAGGATAAGCTTCTAAAGATGATCCTTCTCAGTAATCTTAGTCATGTGGGGCAATTTATTTTTGTTTGCAGTGGGACCTACAAAATCTTAGGTGTGGGGGTAATGTTGGGCCCGTGATATGGTTAATTTAATGATTATGATTAGATCCTTTTTGGCCAATATTGTATGTGTATTTTCCTATTTTGAAGAAGTTTTGAAGGATTTTTGTATTAAATCATCGTGGCTCATACCAGGTACGTATGATTGACATTTTATGATGGTTTTAAGTATAATTTAGCATGTTTTAATGATTCCAAGAAGCTAGTTCATGTTTTGTGTATCACAGGGAAAAATCGCAGGTCATTTTTGCATCTGATACTCTGTCTGGTACTCCATTCGACACTACATCTGGTACTCCATCCGACACTCCATCCCGCACTCTTTCCTGCACTAAAACCGTGGGTGAGTTGGAGGTTATCATATCGGCGACCAGTTATGGGAAAATCAATGACATGGGTTTTCCTTGTGCTCGTGGCCTCCAACTACTGAGTTTCTAACAACTTGGATTGGGTTGTTATGTTGGGAGTTTACTGGCTTGCTTTGTTTCTAGAAGCCATCGACGGTTAAGACACATTAATTGTAATTTAATGTTTTTATAGGAGGTTAACCCTTCCAGTGGTTGACCTCTCAGCTTGTAAACTCTATAAATACTACATCAGTGGTCAAACAAATAGTTAGAAAAGGATAGTTAAGCTTGGTTTTTCCATTTCAAGACATTTTTCTCTAAAATTGTATTTTTAATTTTAATGTTGAAATCGTGTTGCTTGAGCTCGTGATTCATCATTGAGGAGTAGCCACGACCTGTTGGGGGGCCCACTAGTGGTCTGGGTGAATATTCAGTCAATTAGCTTGTGAATTCATGTAGTGTAGTTGTCATTTCTTTTATTTCGTGTACATGAGTTTTTGTTATCTTTATTTACTATATAACTAATGTTCATAGTTTAACTGCTTCAAGTCAGTTTTGCAGGGTACTTACGAAGGCTAGTGTTAATATGCAATAATTTTTTAATTAATAGAAAATAGCTTGAAAGCTTAGATACTAACCCCTGTGCATAATTAGATCATAGTTGGAATTTCTATATGTTGAAAGAGAGTTTAAAACAGAGTATTTAGTTAATGGTTTCTTTGGCAAGGTTTCGATGGATGATTAGTTGTAAGCTTTGAATTTATTTTTCAATTTTCTTATCTAGTTTGCTCAGTTAGTTCTTAGTTTTCTTATCTTGTTATATGTTGAAATAGAAATAAGATTTGATTTATGTTTTATGAGTATTTTTGTTTGCAATTTAAATTGTTAAAATAGGATTAGTTTAATTTACTTAATGCAATTTCCTTTCTAGATCTAGGCAGCAATTTTAATTCGTAGTTGATTATTGAGTTTAGTTGTTAGTCATGAATCCATAGTAGTATGAATGTTCTTACACTAGCATAGAATGTGTTTGAATTTAATAGAAAAGTGTTTCCATATTGTTGATGATTAATGCATGAATTGAAGAATCACATGGATTTGCAGGGTAGTTGATGTTTCTTCTTTAATGGCTAAGTTCTTGTTAGATTTCCTAATTCGCACCTTTCACTTTGATATAAAAGTTAATATTTAGTTTATCCCTCTTGAGTTATCATTAATTTTTAAATTCCATCGTGATATTATAAGACACCGAAGACATAACCATCGACACTATATTTGAATTTTTCTTGCTTTTGTAGATTAGAGAATAGTTTTCTTTCTTTGGTAGATTAAAGAATAGTTTCTTATTGTATATTAAAGAGTAGTTGTTGACTACTTTTATTTTCATGATGCTTTCAATTCAATAGATTAATATTTCCTTTCATAAATTAGAAGCAATTATGAAGTTTAACTTAAGAATAGAGTTCACTTGCTTATTAGTTTGATTAGTTACTTGTTGAGTAATTTTGATTAGTTTACTTCTTGTAGAAGTTACCATAGGCTAGTTAGTTGATTGATTATTAGTTTACTTGTTGAATATGTTTCCATAGGTTATTTTGAATAGGATAGTTGATTGCTTGTTTATTTTCTTTAATAGGATAGTTTCTTGCTCATTTATTTGCTTACTTGTTTCTATTCATTGAATTTGAATAGATTAATTAGATTAGTTTGATGTTGTTATTGCTCATTAAATAGATTAAATAGATAGTTTTCTTTTTCTTATTGTAATGATTAAGTTAACTTGCTTTAAGTAGGGTTTTCATTTGCTTTCTTAGGACTATCCCTCGATCCATTGTTCAAAAGTTACTTAGAGTAAATAGTTTAAATTTCTTGATAGGGTTTGATCATTAATAGCCTTTGCTTGAATAGATTAGTTCTCAGATAGCCCATTTCCTTAGTTAGACTATACTACCTCTAGAATTTCTTCCTTGGCACATAAAGTGATACAACTCTAAGTTTACTTACCACGGGCTGACAATTTAATTGAGGGTTTTTAGTGTTTTTTAGTGCATATAGAACACCCATCATTTTTGGCGTCATTGTCAGGGAGTTGTATCAAGGTAAGAAATAGTTAGGAAATAGATCATTTCTAACCTTAGAATTAGTTTGGTGGAAGGGGAACTTTAAGACGAGAGGCAAGAACCTATGCATCTACTATACCAGGTTCCCCCAAACCCAATGGTAGTTTTTATTTTTATTTTTGTTTGCTTTTATGAACATAACTAGAGACCCAAAAGGTAGATATATTAAATCTAAATCAGACCTTTCAACCAAGGTTCCTTCCGACCTTTTTTGGGGAAGGAACATTCCACTCATAAGCTCCACAGACCAATACCGAAAAAAGGAGCTAGCTCAACCCAAAGAGATAAAGTTGTCTATGAAGAGACTAAGATAGGGAGCACTATATAAGAAACAAATGAAGCATCAATAATAGTGGGATAGGAGGCAAGACCACTCGAGCCTTCCTCAGAACCAAACAATACAACCTTTGTTTTCTTACCACCATCAGGAGATCCTAACTTTAAAGACAACATAGACCCTAAACATGTGAATACATTGTGTGGTAGTTTATCCAATATCATTGTCTCTCAAATTGGCATAGAAACTTTGGCACCAACAATCTCAACCGACTCGAGTAGAGTCCCAGACACCCAAAAAGTAGGAAGACCTTCCCATCCGAGGGATACCTTGTTCTCTTCAAATATAAAACCACCAAGGTACTCTCTATTTGGAAATCAAACCAGTATGGATGATCAAGAGGATCATAACAATGTAAGACACGGGGAAGAAGAAGAAGATGGAAACCAAACCGAAACTACCTTCGGGTTTCCAATTTTGGACGCCACACCGAATGTCAATATGAAGAATATTCCCCTCTCATCACTTCCCATATTTTACTGTAAAACAAGTCAAGATCCAGATACCTTCCTATTTGAGTTTGACATCTTGTGTAGGAGCTACAACTACTTACAAGATGCCCAGAACCTAAAACTCTTTCCTGCCACCCTCAAGGACTCTGCACTAACATGGTTCATGGGGTTGGGAGAATCTAGTATTAGGTCTTGGGAAGCCATGAAAGATATATTTCTTAAAAATTACCAAGACTATTGCAAGACCAAAGAGTCTCATAATTACATCTTCAAAATCCAACAGTTAGAAGACGAGAATCTCGAGGATTATATGGAATGGTTTTCTTATATCTCCCAGAAATCAAAATATCATGAACTTCTATATTATGCAGTTAGGGATCTATTCCTTAAGGGAATTTCAGAGGAATACCTAGATATACTTAACCTGTTGGCATCAGGTGACATCTCCCATAAACCATTTGCCAAAATCTGTGAAATGTGTAAACATTACCCGAGGAGTAGATCTAAAAAAGGAAAGAATGTTTGGTACCCTCAAAATAGAAACTTAAAAACAGTTATTTTAGGTGGTATCACGAGAGTAGAGATAGGGAAACTTTTAGAGAATTTCAAGATAGATATATTAAGCACAATAGGTTCCCATTTTGACAGCCTAAATATTAAAAATAAACAGGAGGATGAAAATGCAGCAATGAGCATATATTTCCCAAGATGTAGGAGGAAGCATTCCTCAATGGAATGCCCATTAAATAACATTTCATTTTGTGGCTTCTATATGGAAGAACATTCAATTGAGAAATGTCCATCATTTCCTACTTTTTAGTCATCTACAGGAGTGGGAATCCTGGGGAGTCCTCTTATGTACCTAGGAGGCCATGGCAGCCTAGGAACCAACCCACATACCCAAATCCACAATCTCAAGTTCCACCCTATTATCAACAACAATATTAGTGGAACTCACCAAGTTTAAAAACCTGGTCTTCATAGTACCAACATCCTTGGCTTCAAGGATGGAGAGGAGGTAATAACCAAGGGAACCCTGAAGCTCCACCTGTTCCCGTGTCCAACCATCCTTACCCTCAGTTTCCATCGAACATTCTGCAACTTCTGCCAGGTTTTGTTCCACCACCTTTACCTCCTATTCCACAAAAATAATTGCAACAATATCATAATTCAATCTCCCCAAGACCGAAACTATTACCGGCACAACCATTTCACAATCCCAATAATAAGCCCCCTAAACCTCTTCACAATGTTGAGATGCAGGCCTTCCCGACGTATGTTATTTCTCCTATTCCATTGCAGGAGATTCAACTGAGATCGGGAAAAGTTTTGGACAGGAAGATACCTTCAATAGTCATCCAGGAAGAAGAATAAGAAGAAATACCCAAACAATCCATGGATGACACTAGGTGGGAAGATGTTATTATTCCTAAGGGCCAAGAACCCAGATTCCCCAAAATGAACCTTCACAAATTACAAAGGCCCCTCCTTATCCATAAAAATTAGTAATCGATAATCCTACCACCTGACCGGAATTTGACATCTTGAATGAATTGAAGAATATTTGTGTCAAGATTCCCTTGCTACAATCCATTAAGGATATTCCAATCTACAATAAGGTAGTCAAATAATTGTGTATTAAGAATCCAAGTAGGAAGTAGAAGGATGCTCCAACAGTACATTTGATAGGATAACTTTCTGAGTACATATTAGAGTAGCCTAAGGTAGAAAAATATGGAAACCCAGGAAACCTCGTAGTGACCATAACCATTAATGAGGTCTCCATCGGAAACACTCTCATAGACCCAGGGGCAGCCATCAATGTTATGACCGTTACCACGTTTGAGGAACTACAATTAAGACCTCTTCTTAGACCTAACCCAACCATTTTGGAATTAGCAGATAATACCAGGGTTATACCCGAAGGAATTTTGGATGATATCATAGTTAATTTAGCCTCATGGGAGTACCCAGTAGACTTTATTGTCATTCACTCTAAGAATCCTACCAAAGGCCATCCCGTCATTTTGGGAAGACCTTGGTTAGCCACAACCAATGATTTATTGGTTGTAGAGAGGGAGAAATGACCATATCAAATGGACTCTCTATCCAGAAGCTCACCATATACCCTCCAGCCCAACCTATCATGGAGAATCTATGGTGGATTGAATTTCCATACATGAATGAGGACTAGGAAGAAATCATGTTGCCAAGTGGCCATGCTTGGGAACTTCAGGAGAACACAATGAAAAATGTGTTAAACCAGTTTATTTATGCTATCACATGTGTTAATTTTTCCACAATGTTTTCTCCAATTTGATTATATGTTTGGGAAGAATTTCAAGAACAATTAGACCCATCCATTTTGTCTTCGACATCTTTTATCTTCGATATAGATGAGTCTTCCATGTCTTATACCATGCCATACGAGATTATCCTGGGAAAATTTCTACATATAAAATATGGGCTAGATGCAGACCAATAAAAACAGTTACTAAGTATCCTTAAAGAGAAATCAGGGGCATTCGCCTGGGAATACACTGACATGAAGGGTATACACCCTAACACATGTATCCATCACATATATACCCAGGGGGAAGTAACACATGTTAGGCAACCCCAGAGAAGTATGGACCCAACATTCAAAGATATACTACAAGAGGAGATCCAAAAATTATTAAATGTCAGATTTATTTATCCCATCTCTGATAGTAAGTGGGTGTCCTCGCTTGTAGTGGTTCCAAAGAAAGTAACCGGGAAATGGAGAATTTGTGTTGATTTCCGGGAACTCAACAAAGACACTCTAAGGGATTACTTTCCTCTTCCTTTCATCGACCAAGTTTTGGATACCCTTTCTGGAAATAAGTATTTCTACTTTTTAGATGGATATTGCAGGTACAATCAAATTCTCATATCACCCAAGGACCAGGACAAGACTACCTTTACTTGTCCTTGGGGCACCTATGCCTATAGGTTCTTTCCATTTAGATTGTGTAATGCTCCTGCCACATTTCAATGAGCAGTACTAGGGATATTTGTCGATCTTATTCATGATTGTGTAGAGGTAGACATGGATGACTTCATAGTATATGGAAACACTTACTAGGAAGCCTTAGTTAACTTAGAAAAATTCCTTATCAGATGCCAAGAAATGAACCTATCTCCAAGTCATAAAAAATGTAAAATGTTGTTAATTGAAGGAGTCATTCTAGGATATCATGTTTCATCTGAAGGGATAAAAGTTGATCCTGCAAAGATTGAGGTCATCGTTAGACTTCCACTCCCCAAGACTCATAAATAGGTGAAAATATTTCTTGGACATGTCGGTTACTACCGATGGTTTATTGAAAATTTCACAAAGATTGTTGCACCCATGTTTGGATTGCTAATAAAAGATGTTGATTTTGCTTGGACTAAGCAGTGTCAAACTACCTTTGAAACCCTGAAAGCTAAGTTATCTGTGGCAGTAGTTCTTAGAGGGCCCAATTGGACTCTCCCATTTCACATATCCACTAATGCCTCCGACACCACAATAGGATGAGGATTAGGGAAGAAACAATACCAGTAGTCCTATGCCATTTATTTTGTAAGCAATAATTTGTCCCCTACCGAGTTAAACTACACAGTTACCGAGGAGGAATTCTTGGAAGTATTTCATGCTATCAATAAGTGTTGGCACAGGGGAAGAACCATGGTTCAACACTTCAACAATGCACCAAAAAACCCTAACTACCGGCCCTTTTGGCAACACCTGAGAAGTAGATGAAGTCTCACTCGAGGTAGAGGCAGGGGTGGTTACAGGACTCAGGTGTCTACAACTTAGTAGATACATAGATATTTGATCATAGTACTTAACAGAGAACTTAGCAGTTAACATTCACTAATATTTAACTCTTATCCACTTCACAGGAGAAAACCATAATTACATAACAACGTTGTATTCAACAAGATCTAACACATCCAAGCCCTTAACATATATAAATAGATCAGATCTAGCATTCATTCACATCACTAAGCACTAAGATACTATATCAGATGCATCTAACATATATTGCTACACTAATAATAACTCACATAACAACCATAATGCACAAAGCACCCACAACACAGGATATACATGGTTCACCCCCAGCGTGGGGCTATGTCCACCAACTCTTCTTCTATTTATTATCTTTTTTGACATTTTTATGAGTTGTTTGAGCCTGGCGCCCCCCTGCCCATGTTAGAAGAGTTCCAACACTCCTTGGAAGTGTTACAAAGAGATTTATAACGCCCTGGTGTCCCTTACACCAGAGCTCCAACCCCTTTTTGCACAAAATCTCTTCAAAAATTGCATTTTTTGGAGGTCTAGACCCTGTTTTTTCACTTGCTGAACTGCTTCATGATTCAATGATTCTTCCTTTGACCTCTGACATGCTTCCTCCTGAGAAGTAAACACCTTTTTGTTCATATTTTATGCCCTTCTTCATCATTTTTGATTTTTTTTTGTTGAGAGCTTGAAACTAATCCGTTGCTTTCTTCTCTCCTATCCGACTGAGCGGGAACTCTAGTGAAGGACATTAGAAGTCTGTGACTCTTCGCATTTGGTTCTTTGAGGTCATTTGATCCAAATTCTTTCTCCTTCCTTTTGCGTTTTTCATTTTCTTTCTCTTGTTTGATTGCAAAAGGGTGTGTTGTTTGTGCGAAATCTGCGTTTTCTTGTCTGAATCTCCTTGATCTGACAGGGTAGTTGGCAGGACAAGTTTTTCATTGAATTGATCATCATTCGCATGAAAACGACAAAAGTACATCTTAATGATTAGTTTTCATATTAGTTTACAATTCTGAAATGTTGTAGCATCATATTGGATTTGATTGAGAACAAAATTGATTGAGGGCATTCCTTATCAAGTGTTTGATAGTGAAAATGACTCTTCCTCTTTCCCTTAAATAGGTATTCATTGAAAAGAAACAATTTCTTATCATATTTCATGCATATTTTTGGGAATTGAGTCATCATTCCATCAGTTTCACTTTCTTACACCCTCTGAGTAAACAACAACCATTAAAATCAACGCTTAACTAAAATTTATCATACTTTTTACATATTTGTTAGCAAACCTACATTAGTTTAAGGTGTAGGGATTTGGAATAGGTTGAAAGGATAACTTTCCAAAGCTATCGAACAAACTTAGTATCTT
>ML789367.1:409628-433526 GCA_009831015.1 Picea engelmannii | reverse complement strand
TATCATCTTCTTTAGCATGAGGATAAAGTAATATCATCAATGTCTTTATCATGATGCTAAAGTAATATCATCAGTGTCTTTAGCATGAGGCTAAAGTAACATCATCATCTTCAGCAAGAAGATGAAGTGGCATCATCATCATCATCTTTAGTAAGAAGATGAAGTGGCATTATCATCATCATCTTCAACAAGAAGATGAAGTGGCATTATCATCATCATCTTCATCAAGAAGATGAAGTGGCATCATCATCATCATCATCTGCATCAACATGGATTAGTATAACACTAATACATCATCATCATCAATAACAATACAAGGCTGATACAACATCAACAACAACAATATCACAACACAAAGGCTGGAGCATCATCAACATCAGCACTAGGTTGAGAGTTTTCAACATGAAGCTGGCATCACATCACAAAGTTGGCTACACAATATCATCAACATGAAGTTGGCATCACAGTACGAGACTGGAAACACAACATCATTAGCACGAAGTTGGCATCAAAGCATGAGGTTGGTAACACATCATCACAACATGAGGCTGGAAACATACCATCACCGCACGAGGTTGTTATCACAGCACGACGATGGTAACATAATCACATCACGAGGCGGCACATCATCACAACATAAGCCTGGTACATCATCACAACATGAGGCTAGCATCACAACACTAGGTTGGTACATCATCACAACACGAGGTTGGTACATCATCAGCACAAGGCTAGCATCACAACACTAGGTTGTCACATCATCACAACACGAGTCTGGTACATCATCAACACAAGGTTGGCATCACAGCACTAGGTTGGCACATCATCATAGCACGAGGCTGGTACATCATCACAGCATGAGACTGGAACATCATCACAACACGAGGTTGGTACATCATCAACACAAGGCTGGCATCACAACACTACTACTCCCCCTTTCGAGGAAGGTCCTTTAGGACTACACCAAGCTTTTCCTGAAAGTGCTCAAGCTTTACACGATATAGAGGCTTGGTCAACACATTAGCAACCTGTTCATACATGCTAACATACCGGAGATTTATGGCTCCTCTCTGCAACATATCATGAATGAAGTGATACCGGATCTATATGTGCTACGACTCATTATAGAACACATCATCTCCATACAACCCTGGTTATCACATAGGATCACGATGGCTTCCATCTCCAGATCAAATAAATGTGTCAACAACATCTGGAGCCATACGACTTCACAACTAGCGGAACATGCAACAATGTATTATGCTTATGTCGTGCTCGGAGCAATGTTGAGTTTCTCCCTATTCTGCCATGAAATAATGGCAAACCTCAGACTGAAACAACATCCTGAAGTGCTCTTTCTCTCATAAACACTTCCATCTCAATATGAATCAGTGTAACCACTCAGTCTAAAGTCATGATCTCTAGTATAATAGAGACCAAAATCCAACTTACTCTCAAGGTATCTCATCATATGTTTTGCAACAACAATGTGAACACGTCTGAGTTCTACTAGATACTGACTCAAGGAAAAACATATATCTAGCTTGGTATTCATCAGATACATCACTGAACCAATAATTTGTCTGTACAGAGTAGCATCAACCAATTCTAACGAGGTATCTACCAGGAGCTTCAACTTTGTTTCCATGGGTGTGTACATGGATTTACATTTCAACATGTCAAACCTCTTCATTTTAACTACATACTTCCCTTGGTTAAGGAATATCTTCTATGTGCTCTACCAAACTTCAAGACCTAAGAGATAATTCATTTAGGTCTTCCATCAAACTCTGTATCGAGCTTCTTCTACAATCTATGATGAGATTTTCTTCATCTTGTCAAGAATACATCATCTACATATAGTGGTAACATCATTGGCTCATTCATAACATTGAGATAAAGGTTAGAAACAACTTTACTCTTGGTAAAGCCCAAGCTCATCAAGAAACTGTCAATTTTTCCATACCAAGATCTAGGAGCTTGCTTCAACACATACATATGTTCCTTCAACCGACAGACATGAGTCTTTCTATCTTCAATCTTCAAATCAAATTTTCTCATTACATTGTACCAATCTGGTACACTTGCTCAGCTGCAACTCAATATGCACAATCATGTGCTAGCTCTATGTGATATCTACAAAGCACTATCTATCTCACTTCCTGAGAGTATGCCTTCTCCTCTTTCTGCAACTGTTCATTATGGAACTGGGACTCTACACATGCAGCTGCTCTGAAGCTGAGAATGACTTCTTCATTCTCACTGTGGATTCTAAAATATGTGAGTAACTCCTCTTATTCCATCATGACAACAACTTCATCTGAAACTGAGAGTGGCTCAATAACTGATACTAACTCTTCTTCTTTCATGGAGGTAACTCTATCTTTCATTGTAAGTCATGTCTCCATGACCCAACTAATGTAATGCACCAACTACCACTCAATTTTAAATATGGGGATTTCTCCCCCTCCATCTCATATTATATATGAATCAAAGTTGTTCTAGTTGTCTTCATAAATATTGGAACTATTTCTTCAATTACTGGAGTAAGTGTCTCATCATAGTCTTCTCCCTTTTGTTGGGAGAATCGTCGTAGACACACATCAGGATTTGTACACCTGCAACATGCTTGATCTGTATAGATCAATCTTGGAAGTCAATACTGACTTCTCTTCTAGTCTCACGGAAGAATCCATATCCTAGTATTTATGATTGGCTTCCTTCTTTGTCACTGAAACATGGGAATATTCCAGGAGATTTCATATCTCCTAGGTGTCTCTGAAGTTATGATCTAGTCTTCTCATGGAATCGGTCTCCCAATCCTAGAAATTGTCTCTTCATCTGATCCTTTCTGAGATCAGACTTACTCTTTATTTCTTCTGAGTCTACAAGAACTTCATTATCTCTTACAGGGTATACTTGGTGTTGAATACCAAGTCTAAATATGAAAGACTCAGTCAAGCTTCAAATGAGTTTTGCTTCCAGTCAAGATGGCTTCATTAACCTTTGAACAATTCTGGTGTGAGTTCTTGTTCTAATGTTCGATCATCTTTGGAGCCTTCTGCTCCTTACAATCAATCTTCATATGAGATACTCTGAATCTCAAAAGATAACTTCTTCTTCATCTTCTTTGGTACATGAATGTATATGGTCATGTATATAGTATGCTTCATGTCTCATCTAATTTTTTTCCTTACGAAACCTTCAATATAGCTTCCTCAGGGTTATTACCTGTGACCTAAAACAAGGTCAACAAAACAACAAGCAAGAATAATACTCTTTTAATAATAGTAAATAAAACGATAGCACGAATAATCATCATAGTAGCTCCTTTAGAGATTTCACCTGTGACCTGTCTGAAACAAAGATCAAAAGTAAGAGATACAATACGAAATGAGATCAACACTCTTCTAGTGTTGTGACCAAACATTCATCCAAGGTAACCTGGGATCAACAAAAGAAGTTTCTCCTAGAGGAGATGTTAGTTGTATCTGGTAAATGAGTACATTAAGCATTTATCTTGATATGCTCACATGCTACCAAGTATGATAATTTTTAAAGACTACTACCTCAACTATAATGTTTACTTGTAAAGAGGCAATTATCAACTTGCCATGTGAAATTTTGAATCTTATCAAATTAATTAATCAAACCTGGAACCTAGAGCCTTGTCCTCAAGAATGAGTGTGTTGCTTTTCTTCCAAGTCTCCTTCACTCAAGATGACGAGTGCTTTCTTCAACCTATTTTCTTGTACTAATACAATATCCTATCTTGACAGAATGTTGGGTTAGAGAATAAACTCTATGATCTCAAGTTTAATCCATCTAATACCTTGAATTTAATTTTGACCAAAGGTTAGTATGATGGTCATAGCTTCAACATGCAACCTAGATCAAAATAATTTCATAACAAATAGATGCATATAAAAAAGAATCAAACCTAGGTTGCATTATTCCTCTGAATGTGTTGGATCTTGAAATCCTTCTGGATCTATGGCAAGATATCCCTTCTCCTGCAAATACCCTTTAAATCTTAACAATTTAAGCATATGTGAGTACATACCTCTGATAGAATTTCTAGGTAGTGGCACTATCTGGTAGTAGCGGTAATGATTACCAAATCTTTAATAACTTCAAGGGTGACTGCAATTGGTACTACATCTGATACTTCAACTGATATTGCAACTGCAATTGATACTGTGACTGATTCTGCAATTGCAACTTAGGGTTTTATGAAGAAACCCTAATTTTTCAAACTTCAAATTTTGAAATTTTGATCCAGGGGCTAAATGAATTGAGATGAGGTGAGTAAGATGGTACAATCAGATTTCTGAAAATCCAAATTTTTCCCCCTCAAACTTGACCAGCGGATTTCTAGACTGGTGCTTTTGGTTTTCTGGTACCATTGAAAACTAGGGTTTCACTTTCTGGGAGTTCAAACCACTGAAAATGTGCACTCAAGATGCCAAAAGATTCACTAGGGTAGGGCACACTTTTCTAGATGGGTTTTAGGCAAAACTTCCTCTCCAACAAAAAGCCCTAATTTTCTTGTACGACAATAGTGACATTTTTTCTTTATCTTGTGAAAGATGCTCTCTTTAGCTTAGCTTTGAAACCATGTTAGATTTTAAGATATTATTAGCTTTCTTTTCATATCACTAGATAACCATAGGATAGATAGGATCATTGACAAATACACAATCACAAGAGACACATGATTTATCCTGGGAAACCCTCATGGGGGAGAAAACCCAACAAAAACTTCCTTAATATAGATAGTTGATACAATGACAAGAGAATAAACCAAACACTACAGAATGTACTCTCTAATTAATGCGCCTATATCTCTCTTCCTTATTCTCCAATTGAATCTCCAAACTTGAGCTCTGATGATCAAGTGAGTGACTGAACAAATGAGGCACTAGCCTCCTTTATTTATACAATCTGGCAGGTGTTGAAAGGATGTGTCTTTTCACTAGCAGGGTTGGCTTCTCCTTTTGGGTCATTATAACCACTTTAATTAATTATGGGGGGCGATTTTTCATTATGCATATTACAATTAGGGTTTGACCAATCTGCAAAAGGGGATTTGGTCATTTACAATGCCCGACATGATCAATCCACAAAACGGGATTAAACTAATGAATAATACATCAATAATAAAATAGAATACTCTTTGTAGTTACACTATTTCAACATAGAGAACATATAATGACCATCCATGAAAGGATGTGTCCCTTGGATAAATTATATATATATGGAAGAATGACTTCCCGATGTTTTCCAAACATCAACAAAACATTATGTTATCACACTAAGTTGCCTTGGGTCTTTTAGTTTGTTTTTATCATTTTTAAAAGCCTTAGATTCTTATTTCTTTTTAAAATAAATTTATCATCCCTTTAATGTTATGTTTGATATGACCCCTTTGGATGACTAAACCTTTGAGTCATAGCTCATGTGTTGATCCTCAATTCGATTTTTGATCCTTCAACCCTTTTTAGCTCATGGTCTATTCTTTATGTCCCCTCTCGTGATTCATCCCTAGGTTGATACCTCCCATGATCAGGCTGATGTGACACACCTCTCTGCTCACTCATGACCTCACATGCATGCCTCATCATCCCCACTTACCTATCCAATCATTTTTTGATTTGGAAGCGTTGCCCACTCAACAGGCAGTTCTGTAGTGCCTGTCACATTTATCATTCATCCACTCCAAGTCATGATTGCCACAACTGATACCATGTCCCTCGTTTTCAGTGCCAGAAGTTGGTTGAAGTGATTTCAAAAGATATTGCATTTAAGATCCTTGGTAATGGTTTCTAAATGTGAAAAGTTCAGCAGTGTTGTGCTGCATAAGTTTGCCAGTTCCGATCAGGCAACCACATGTCAACTAAATCCAATGCTGTGAGAGATTTCAGGGCCGAAGTTTCCTCGATCTTATCCTAAGATAGCATTGAGGATCTCAATATATTTTGACTTCACAGGTATCCTATGCAACCTCCTTTGCATATTAATTTTCACAGGATATTTGTGCTCGGGTTTTGGTTTGTTAAGCTTGTAGGCTAGTAAGGGATCCATATTTGCATACCTGTAAACATCCTCGCTCGTGTCCATGGTCTGATTACTGTTGTTTGTTATAGCCTTTGAAAGTCGCAAGCCTGCAATATCCTATCCTCTGTGTATGCGTTGTGCTACATAGAGGCACTGCTCAAAGCTTCTCTGATTATTCTTTGCTTCCTTTCATCCTGTACGAAGAGTCATTTTGGGATTACCTCTTCACAGTCTACACTCTGAAATCCTGTATAAGTCTGAAGGTCCATTTATCATAGTTAAGCTCGTTTTCTAAGCACTGTTAATTTGGAGGGCCATCTTTGTGCATTTGAAACCTGAATTGAATCTTTCTGGTCAATAGAATCCCTTAAGCCTCTTAAGAACCCTCATTTTGAGTCATGGAGACCCCTCAGTCGAAGAAAGCACACAAAGGTGGCAAGATAGTTCGAACAGAACCTGTGGACATGCACCTTTTTGACACAATACCCATTGCAAGGGAGATGTTTCGAAGAGCAGGATGCCTCTCTTTCTGTCAGAACATGCAAAGAGGCCACCTAGAAGTAGCAAAAAAATTTGCATTAAATTTTGATGGCAAGAAAACCAGAGTTGGAGATTTTGAATTTGAGGTAATTGAAGCCTCCATCTCAGCTGCAACAGGGATCCCCATTTCAGGTGAAAATTGGTTCAAGGCCATGGTATTGAGTTCACCCTTCATTAAAGATCTCTTCAAGCCTAAATACCAAGCCAGCGATTTATCTAAGAGTATGCCAAGGAATCAGTTGATCGACCAATTTGACAGAATGTTGAAAATCATACAGGGATATTTTAGTTGTGAAGGGAGATTTAACACCTTGTATCATTACCACATAAGGTTGTTGTTACATTTTACTGGTAAGGTTCAGATGAATGTTCCTTATTACCTGCTGAGAAGTATAGGTAAAATGTCAGATAGGGTGCAAGACAAATCTAAGGATGTGGATTCTAGTCTTTTCCACTCTAGACTTATCAGGATGCTTGTCTCTAAAGAGTTGGGAAAGAAAGAGATTTCTTGGGAGCATTTTTTGGTTACTTCTCACTTCAAGCTGGACCCAACACCTACTCCCCAATCATAGATCGTAGGTCATTCATCACCTACTAGTACTAAATTAGGGATCAACAAGAAGAGAAAGGGTAGAGCCCCTGTTTCAGAGATCAACAAGCAGGTCAGGGAAGTTGAGGAGGAAGTCTATCCTTCTCCACACAGAGATTTCTCACCACCACCTCCACCAGGGTTAGAAGAAGTTCCTTCTTCTACCAAGGTGACATCTAAAAAAGGGAAGAAGCTTCTCTTTCCTTCTCCTCCTCCAATAGTTGAAATCAAGGGTAAAAGACCTTTCACTAGGTCATCAATTCCTAAGGGGGTTTTCAAAGAGCAGTCTTTACCAGAAACCCCTATGCATAAGAAGAAAGGGAAAGGCATTGAAAAATATGTAGAAGAAAAACAAGAAAACCCTGTACAGAAAATCAAGGGTAAAGGTATCAAAAGACCTTTGAAGAGGAAAGATGAAATCCCTATGAAAGATTGTGAAAAACCTATGAAGAATAAAGAAGAGGTTGTTGCGCAAGAGAAGAAGCATAAAGGAAAAGGTTTTGAGAAGGATAATGAAACATGCAAGGAAACTCTTGTACAGATGGAAGAGAAGGACGAGAAGAAGCATGCTTAAATTGCACATGTCCCCAACCCCCTTGGCGGTTAGACCTTCAAGAGACTTATCAGAAAACTAAAGGAATCAAGAAAAGAAGTGGCTAAATTGAAAAGGGAAGCCATATCTGAGAGAGCCAAGATGATAGAGCTAATGGAGGGCTATAGTGATACCCTTGACTTGGCAAAAATTGCAGCAAGAAGGGTTCAACCCCTTCATAGGAAGCTCCAGAACCTCTACAGGCAGAACAGAGGCTTACAGGCTCAGAACAGGAAGCTAAAGGCAGAACTGAATCATTTTGAAGATGAGGTAACCCAAAGGAATTTATAGGTGTTGGTTGAGGCTGCCATTCAAGATGACAAACCAGCAGCTAAGAAGAGCACAACTACACTGAAGAAGCCTACCAGTGCTAAGAAGAAGAAGTCTACTAATTCAATTGAAGATACTCTTTCCACCAGAAAGAGTGTGAGGTTAAGTGTTAAAATGACAAAGTAGCTGGTAGTGGTAAACCCCATTTTTGAGAATTGTTCCTTTTTGGGAAGGTTAATTGATATGTGCATACTWGTTTTTCCACCTATATAGGCTTCTAGGTGTTTAGCTATATGAAATTTGAACTTTTGCTAAGTGATAGCTTCACTCAGTGGTAAAGGCACCTAAGTAAAATGATTTTGTCATCATGGAAGGACACAAACTGCTCTGCACAYRTTCAAGAGTCAAAGAAGCCGCGTTTTGTCATAGCTACCCAAACTCATATGCAGACGCAACGTAAGTGGCRATGCGTAAAGGCACTGCGTAATATTTCMCGTAGTGCGGAATTGGCATACATGTGCTACCCACAAGCGCTACGTAATATTTAGCAGGGAGCAGGTTTACACACAGGCGCAACACAGGGGTGCTACCTACAAGCGCTACTCAATATTTCAACAGAGGACAAATGTTGGCGCAGATATGCAGCACAGTGGCGGTACATACAGGCACTACCTTCTCTTTTTGTTCCATTTTAGAGGGCGCTACACAGAGTTTCTACCCAAGGGAGTTGCCAACAAACACAAGGGATCTAGGAAGACTAAGCCAACATTTTTGGATAAGTTAACGATGGAGTAAATGATAGAAGTAGCAGTTGGCATTTAGAGGACAACTACAGGCTCCAAAGGGACACATGGAAAAATAGGAGCTGAGCAGCAAAAGAGGATCAAAGCAGTTAGAAGCATGATTGGATTAGTCACCAACACTTCCCTGGTTTATAGCATAGGTTGTTATCTTAGTTGTTAGAATAAATAAATGTTTAGAGATTTTTAAGGAAAGGAGGCCAGCTCGTACCTCCAGCTCTTGCCTCCCTTTCTTGTTATAAATAGATAGATCAATTTCTTTAGCAGGTTTGGATGGTTGAGAAAGGCTCCCTAAACTGTAATATTTTGGATAAAGTGGTTGTGATCTAGTGTGTACTGGACTTAAGACTTTTTGATTAATAGAAATCGGCTTCTATTTCAGACTATCTGCTTCTAATGCTAAATGTTCATATTTGAATGCTTCATATGGACAACTGTGGTAATGATATGATGGATGTTTGATCATTTTATTGTCATGGTGTTTATTTAGCTCCTTAGTTTCTGATTTCAAGAAGATATTGTTTTAAGAAACTTTCTTCCTTAGGCTCTTGTGGACCTGATGTTTGCAGTAGCCCTTACATTCCTCTTATTCAAGTCTTCTTTCTATCCACATTTACTCCCAAACTATTGGTTGAAGTTAGTCAAGACCTTATTTGCTGGTACATGTTAGCCCTGTTTCTGAGTTAGGATATTATCATTTCGAGTTTTTCCATTCAACCTTTCAAAAAACACTCATACTTTCACATATAATCTGATGGGTACTGGGCTTACCTTCCTTGCAATCAGAAGGTGACTCTTAGTGCTAACACATTCCACTCAAAGCCATGCATTTATATCACATTCATGCATAACATTCACCTAAGTATTGCATAGAATATTAAGTAACACTCATAGATTCAAACCATAATATACAAGATACAAAGACAAAAGGTGCTTTGTGCTTGTTTTATTAATCTTTATAGCATTAATATACAATTACTATAGAGGCTGAAGCCAGTGCATAGCACATTCAAAATGACATGGAGAACAATGTCCTCAGATCCAKATCTACTTTYTCTTTAATATTCACATAATATCTTTGAACATAACAGGAGCTAATACCATGCATAACACGAGCTCTAACTCATCTACAACTAATACAACTATTCTTCTCTTAATGAAAAAAAAAAACCTTACATATCCACATGCATTTCCCTTAGGTCTATTGGAATGTAGCGATCATAACAACATTGGCAGCTCACCAACAACCTCGACCATGACTAGTCAAATTGTTACAAAAATGGTTACAATCAATGCTGAAGATCTTCGAGGATTCGACATGCATGCAATCTCTTCAAGTCTTTGTGCACAGTACAAAATGGGTTGGTGTGTGAAGTAGATCTTTGGTTGGAAAAAGCGTTGCATCTTGGTGTCGAGCGGTGCACTTGTGTCGCATGCACAACCTTTGCAAAACATTAGGGTGTCAATACCATGTAGAACACCCCTCCTACTGACATCATAACATCAACACACCTAGTCACTAGCAAACTCCAATGTCGTCATCTAACCCCTTGGTGGGGTTAGAACCATCATCCATAAGTAAGATGTAGCACATCTAAGATAAATAAGTATATCAAAACCACAACATAATAAGATAGCATGCTCCATAACCATCAAATATGCAACCAAGGGGTGATCAACAAGGCAAATTCATGTGAGAAGACCACCAAACCAAAATGATCCAATACTTTAAAGAGAAAAAACTCTATGAAAACTCTATAAATATATATCTCTTCAAATCTATTTAATACTCCAAAATACCAATTGCAAATCCCCATCAATATGATAAAACACACAAAATAAAACCTCATACAATTGAAATGTAACACTAAACATTTAAAATATTTAAATTAATATAAATATATATTAAACCATTTTATCTTTCATAATCATTCTATTCATATGCTTAAAAAGTATTATCAGTGCTGCACTATTTACTTTTATGTTAATGGTGGGCTCTGCCAAAATAACATTGACCATACACATTACGCCACTTCCCAACGAACTCAACTATTTTCCATTTTAATTTGTTAAAATTATGTTTACACATCTGATCAAGGAAGGTTCACGTCCCTTAACTGACCTGCTACAGCATGATGTCATTTTAGGGATTCCTCCAGGACCTTCGTCTCATTATAAGATTTCTGGTTCGTAAAGCGAGAACGCAACACGTCTGTGATATGTCTCTATCTATATTTGCTTTCAAATATAATTGAATCAGTCCATCTTACAATAATTCATGGCCGACATTAAGCATACAAGTGAGATCAGATTCAACCTTCACCAACGAACACAACACCCAATTAGCTGCCTTCACCAGTAAAACCCTCTGGTTGCCCTCAATTATTTCACAACTAAATTCCTGCACGTGAAAGGTTTATTCAGTCGAAGATGCTGCTCTTGGTGCGTTTGTCTTGTTTTAATTTTGATGTGATTAGCTTCCTGGTTCTGGGTGGGGCTCACTTACTTTTCATTGTCATATTTCTGTTTTTTTATTGTCATATTGTCATACTAAATTTTTATTGTCGAAAATTTATGTTCACGTAATAAAAGTCTATAAGTGAAATTCTCTAAGTGAAACAACATTATTACAACATTTACAGACAACCCAATAAATTACTTGAAATAGATCGAAGTAAATCACTATCAACAAATAACAATTATCTCCAAAAAATTGGCCCTGATGGATTCTCAATATTATTTCATAAAATAGTTCCCATAAATTACAATGTTGAAGAACCCTTTCAAATGTTAGGTTGCTATATACTTTGCAGTGAAAATCTAGTCGAGGTGGATCAACTTAGAGTGAAATTCGAAGGTCGAAGTCATCAACCAGGCAAAGTCAAATTTGAAGTGATCGATAACCAGTCAAAGAGGTCAATTGACAAGAGGTCATCGGGAGGTCATGTGGCAACTAACTAAAGACTGGATGGAGAACGACTGGTAGTCGATTGTAACAAAATATTGATATTCATGAGATTTGTTAACAATGATCTACATGGAACTTGTTGGCACAGGGGCAGACCCAAGGTTCAACGCTTCAACAACACACCAACAAAAACCTATCTACCAGCCCTTTCGGCAATACCTGGGAAGTAGATGAAGTCTCACCCGAGATAGAGGCAGGGGTGATTGCAGGAGTCAAGTGTCTACAGCCTAGCTGGGACACATATCTGTGATTACGATACTCTAGCAAATCACTTATCGGTTATCATTCATTAGTATTGAACTAGTATTTACTTCGCAGATAAAACCCTAATTACAGAGCAACACAGTATTCAATCAGATCTAACACATCTAAGAACTTAGCATATGGAAATATATCAGATATAGCATTCATTCATATCACTAAGCACTAATCTATCATGTCAGATTCATATAAACATACATTACTACACTAAGCATAAATCACATGAAGCACATAACAACCATAATACACAAAGAAACCATAACACAGGATATACGTGGTTCACCCCAGCGTGGGGCTATGCCCACCAAATCTTCTTCTTTTATTATCTTATGTCAAGCTTCTTACAGGCACCGAGCATCAAAACCCTACTCCGCGGAGGACAGGAGATCTGTGTACACCTCGCCATATCCTCCTTCCCCGAGCTAGGTTACAACACAAATCCTTCTACAGTCTGTGCACAGAGCACTACAGACAATCTACACTTAGCTTCGCAAATCTCAACATACACTAAGCACAAAGCCTCTTATAATACTTGCACTTAGCACTTCATCTCACAACAGCCTTCTATCGCCCCCTTACTTACTTCGTCTAGTTATCTATTTATACATTACAAAAGGGACTCATCATGGGTAAACCCATGGGATGACATCCCCATACCCATTACATAAGCCCAAAACCCAAAAGTGCCCTAAAAAGGGGCTAAAATCCTGCGATCTCTGCTTTGACTTGTGCTCCACCTTTGACCAACCTGTCGAAGTCCCAAAATAGGTCAAACCTGACCAAGGATATCCAAAACTTGGTCAAGGGCTAACATAATTGTAACTGTCTCTGGGTGCCTTTGTTTAGGGTTTTTCCTATTGTAAATCTTATAAATAAGGCGTGATGTAACAATGAGGAAGCTAATAAATAATCATGAGATCAATCTTTTAGTAGAGGTTTTTGGTCATGTAGATGTAAGATGAATTGGCTACAGGGTTGTTCTTGTGTAAAGCAAGAGGTAATGATGTCGATTGTGTCTTAGGTGTATATCAAGGTTATACATCTAACCTTTTATTCTAAATGAATAAGAAAACAAGAGAGAAAGACCCTCAAGGAATGTTGGTTTTCTTGTTTGGGTTTCCAAGGTAAAATCTCAGTGTACTGTGTGTTTTTTTTGTCATTTACTTTCTAGCTTAAATATGTATTTCTCTCTTCTATTAGGTTTAACATGGAAGTATGTCTTCCTAACATGTGGTATCAGATCTTGGGTTGTCAATATTGGATCTGATCTAAACCCTAGGTCCAATAAGAGTCGTAAGTCAAAGATATTTAATGTTGCTCGTGAAAAAATGGTAAGTAGCTCTAGAATAGAGATCGAAAAATCAATGGCCATAATTTTGAGCTCTCGAAGCTTGAAATTGAAGATCTCCTTATAGATCTAGAACAATGGACAATAGTCTATCCAGGTACCATTCCGACAGGTATGACAAGGGAAGAATGGGAGATACTCGAAAGGAAGGAAATGAGTATGATTCGACTTTGTCTTTCATATTCAGTGTTTCTACATATCTTAGCTGAAGACTTGACCAAGAAACTATGGGACAAGTTGGGGAGATTGTACGATTTGAAATCCCTAGTAAATAAGTAATTCTATAGAAACACATTATATCTTATGAGGATGAGTGATGGTAGTTCGGTAACTAAGCATTTGAATGCATTCAACACTATAATAAGTCAATTATCATCTGTAGATATAAAAATCATTGTGGAGGAAAAATGAATTATCCTATTATGTTCTTTGTCAGAGTCCTAGGATAGCTTAGTTGTGGATATAGGGGGCAATTCAACCACATTAGCGCTATAATACGTGGTTGCATCTCTACTGTCAGACAAAATGAAGTGAAAGAACATGGAATGATTGACCAAAGATGCTTTAATGGTGATAGGTCGAGCGATTGACAACGATAAAGACAAATTCTTTGATAGAAAGTCTAAGTTGAAGTGTAGATCTAAATCCTCGGTTCATTCGACAAGAAGATGTGGGAAATGTGGTAAAGTTGGGGATTATAAAAGGGACTGGAAGATGAAGGCGATGGAAGTTAGTACATGATCTGATGAGACATAGTCAATTGAGAGAAAGACTACTCCAAATAAAGGAGGTGATGTGTATATGGTGTCAACCAGTACACAGTCGAATCAATATGTTTGGTTGATCGACTCAGAAGCATCCTATAATATGACACTGCATAGAGAATGGTTCTGCGAATATGAGAGACATGAAAGAGGATATGTGTTCTTGGGGGATGACTTGACAACCAAAATTGTTGGGCAGGGAAGAGTTTGATTGATACTACAAGATGGGAAGAGTAGAACCCTTCCAAGTGTGCTACATATTTTAGGTTTGGAAAGAAACCTGATATATTTCAACAAGATGAATGATGTAGGAGTGCACACTCTATTTCAGAAGGATATGTGAAAAATGGTCATAGGTGTAATGATCTTAATGAAAGGATTTTGGATTGGAACCCTCTACAAGTTGTTAGGGAATGTTGACTCAATTGGATGCAAAAACATCATTGTTCCTGAAGTAAACTCAACTTCAAATTTACTAAACTCATCTCAATATGAGTCGATTCAAACTGAATTGATAAGTATTCATCAAGTCAACCCGACCATGATATGGCATAGGAGGATGGGACACATTAGAGAAAAAATAATTTGAGATATGCATAACAAAGGTATGGTCGAAGGCTTTCGTGAATGTAATTTAGAAGTCAATTTTTGTGAACATTGCATTTATGGAAAATAAAATCGGTTAAGGTTCTCATCTGGAGCGACAAGGGAAAATATGATTCTAGAATTGGTTCATAGTGATGTGTTTGGGCCTGTAAAAATACCTTCACTTGGTGGATCCTTGTATTATGTCTCCTTCTTAGATGATTTTTCCAAGAAGAGATGGATATAATTCCTGAGGAAGAAATTATATTTTTTTGAGAAATTCAAAGAATTTAAGTCTCTTGTGGAAAACCATATAGATGAGAAGATCAAGGCATTAAGAAATGACAATGGTGGTGAATTCCGTGGAAATGATTTTGAGAAATTATGCAAGAAGTGTGACATACATGCAAAAATACCACACCATATACCCCACAACAAAATGGATTTTCCAAAAGAATGAACAAAACATTGATGGATAAAGAAAGGAAAATTCTCAGTGGCGTTGGGTTCACAAAAGAATTCTAGGTAGAGGAAGTCGACATTGCAAAATATTTGGTGAATGTGTCTCCTTTGTTGACATTATTCGACATGACTCTGCATGAGGTCTGGTTTGGAAACAATCCTTCTCTTTCACATCTCAAAATATTTGGATGTGATGCATTTGTGCAAGTTCCCAATGAAAATAGGAGCAAGATGGAGAATAAGACAATCAAGTGTATTTTCATTGGATATAAAGAAAGAATGAAAAGATATAATCTTTGGAATCCTACATCAATGAGAATAATGCATAGTCGATATGTGGTCTTTAGAGAAGTCATAGGTAAGTCCAAGTATTAAGTGGTTCAAACAGAGAAAAATCTAGAGAAAGTGAAGTTTGAACCAAGGGATGAGGAAGATGATTAAGAGGAGTCGATTGAATTAGATGGAGAGGTGGAACAATTGACCCCATTTGTAAGGAGGTATGAATGAGTAAGAAAACCAATCGAAAGGTATAGTCCAACCTATTAGCGATAAAAAACGCACTGGTATTTTTATGAGTATTTCCATCACTCTTCAAATGATTTATTGTTTTCTTCAGTTTCTTTGTCAGTATCTTCACCTCCATAGTGTTCAACAAGCTCCTATTGATTGTTTTTGTCCAAAAAATCTATGGCCTTTCTCTTATCACCTGCATTTAAAACAAAAAAAACCTTGTTAGTATTGCTTAGAACCTAGTCTTATGCCTTTTTTAGATTTACTATTGTTATTATTATAAGAAATGGTGTGTGTTAAAGCACCTAAGGCTAGTACATAGACCAAAGTCCATAAGTTAAGCCATGAGTTTATGTTATAAGTTGACACATAAGGTCAAACCATGAGCCTAACCCTCATGCTAAGTCTAAGGTTAATATCACATTGAAATCTCAAAGCCCGACACATTGTCGAGCTCGATACCAATCATTTGGACATATTTTCGGTCTGGTGTTGCTGTGGAGTTGTTCCACATGGAAAACTGAGTGCCAAGTCATGAAATATAATCTTTTCAATATCATGGATCGATAAGTTCTCTTTTACATATCAAGAGGATGAACAACAAGCCATTATTATCACGCAGAGGCACATGCCAGGTCGACAAGCCAGGTCCAAGCGTCGAATCCACATGTCACACCAATTCTCAATACAAACCAAACAAGCTAAGTACTAGGCTCTTGTGGACCTGATGTTTGCAATAGCCCTTACATTCCTCTCATTCAAGTCTTCTTTCTATCCACATTTACTCCCAAACTATTGGTTGAAGTTAGTCAAGACCTTATTTGCTGATACATGTTAGCCCTATTTCTGAGTTAGGATATTATCATTTCGAGTTTTTCCATTCGACCTTTCAAAAAACACTCATACTTTCACATATAATCTGATGGGTACTGGGCTTACCTTCCTTGCAATCAGAAGGTGACTCCTAGTGCTAACACATTCCACTCAAAGCCATGCATTTATATCACATTCATGCATAACATTCACCTAAGTATTGCATAGAATATTAAGTAACACTCATAGATTCAAACCATAATATACAAGATACAAAGACAAAAGGTTCTTTGTGCTTGTTTTATTAATCTTTATAGCATTCATATACAATTACTATAGAGGCTAAAGCCAGTGCATAGCACATTCAAAATGACATGGAGAACAATGTCCTCAGATCCAGATCTACTTTCTCTTTAATATTCACATAATATCTTTGAACATAACAAGAGCTAATGCCATGCATAACACGAGATCTAACTCATCTACAACTATTCTTCTCTTGATGAAAAAAAAAAACCTTACATATCCACATCCATTTCCCTTAGGTCTATTGGAATGTAGCGATCATAACAACATTGGCAGCTCACCAACAACCTCGACCATGACTAGTCAAATTGTTACAAAAACGGTTACAATCAATGCTGAAGATCTTCGAGGATTCGACATGCATGCAATCTCAAGTCTTTGTGCGCAGTACAAAATGGATTGGCGTGTGCAATAGATCTTTGGTTGGAAAAAGCATTGCATCTTGGTGTCGAGCGGTACACTTGTGTCGCATGCGCAACCTTTGCAAAACCTTAGGGTGTCAATACCATGTAGAACACCCCTCCTACTGGCATCATAACATCAACACACCTAGTCACTAGGAAACTCCAATGTCGTCCTCTAACCCCTTGGTGGGGTTAGAACCATCATCCATAAGTAAGATGTAGCACATCTAAGATAAACAAGTATATCAAAACCACAACATAATAAGATAACATGCTCCATAACCATCAAATATGCAACCAAGGGGTGATCAACAAGGCAAACTCATATGAGAAGACCACCAAACCAGAATGATCCAATGCCTTAAAGAGAAAAAGCTCTATGAAAACTCTATGAATATATATCTCTTCAAATCTATTTAATACTCCAAAATACCAATTGCAAATCCCCATCAATATGATAAAACACACAAAATAAAACCTCATACAATTGAAATGTAACACTAAACATTTAAAATATTTAAGTTAATATAAATATATATTAAACCATTTTATCTTTCATAGTCGTTCTATTCATATGCTTAAAAAGTATTATCAGTGCTGCACTATTTACTTTTATGTTAATGGTGGGCTCTGCCAAAATAACATTGACCATACACATTACGCCACTTCCCAACTAACTCAACTATTTTCCATTTTAATTTGTTAAAATTATGTTTACACATCTGATCAAGGAAGGTTCACGTCCCTTAACTGACCTGCTACAGCATGATGTCATTTTAGTGGAATCCTCCAGGAACTTCGTCTCGTTATAATATTTCTGGTTCGTAAAGCCTGAACGCAACACGTCTGTGATATGTCTCTATCTATATTTGCTTTCAAATATAATTGAATCGGTCCATCTTACAATAATTCATGGCTGACATTAAGCATACAAGTGAGATCAGATTCAACCTTCACCAACGAACACAACACCCAATTAGCTGCCTTCACCAGTAAAACCCTCTGGTTGCCCTCAATTATTTCACAACTAAATTCCTGCACGTGAAAGAAAGGTTTATTGAGTCGAAGATGCTGCTCTTGGTGCGTTTGTCTTGTTTTAATTTTGATGTGATTAGCTTCCTGGTTCTGGGTGGTTCTGGTGGGGCTCACTTACTTTTCATTGCCATATTTTTGTCTTTTTATTGTTATATTTTGTTTGATTTTGCTTGTTTGAAATTCGGTGATGAATGGTTGGATCTTCAAATTTGAGTGGTTAAGTTTGTATAATCCAAATGTTTTTGGGTTTCTCAGCAAGCTGAATCTATTTATACATTAAAAAACAATTTAAAGAACAAAAAATAGAGATTTTGTCTAAATTTACATCACCAAAATTCATGCTAATTCCTACCCAAAAAAAAAAAAAAATTAGAACGTTTAACCAACGTAACATTCCTGCAGCCTGAGCCTTCCACGAAACTTCCACAAGCTACGCCCCACCCATGTATTGCTTCTTTACGTGGATCGATAATGGAGCACAGATGAAGATATTATTTTGTTGTTTTATGCAGACACAAGTGGAGGAAGATAGGGGTGGCATGTTGTCATTGGCCTTCCGTTCCACCGACTCATTTCATCAAACTGCTCACTGCTCTTTTTATATTCGAAGCGACAAGCTGATGCTCACTGGTCTTTCTATATTCGAAGCGACAAGCTGATGGGGTTACTTACCTCAAGGGTTTATTTCATGGAGACAAATTAGACTGGCTTTCTCGGCCCAGTAATTCGGAGAGAGCTATAGAAAGCTTTCAAGTCAATTAAATTGGAGCAGCCTGTAAGAGAGTTTAATTTGATGCTTGGTGGATGTGAAGCCGCCCTATGGGCATCTGCTGCAGCCAACGCTGTGAGCGATTATGACTATTACTGCTATGGCAATGCACTCTTGTCTTTGCTTCTTCTTGTTGTTTGCCCGCTGACCATCTTCAAGGCTCAGTATTACAGATACAGGAGATTAGGTTAAAGTCAGACATTGTTGTTTTGTAGTTATAATCAAAGATCATATGGAGAAAAAGGCGGCCAAGACTTCAGGGAGCAGGCTGAATCCAAGAAATGGATCAGTGCATAGACATGGCGGCCACATGACCAGCTCTGCAGCAGCAGGTGGTGTTCATCATGAGGAAAGCTTCCACAGATCCAGGAGCTTCTGTGGACGTCCTTCTCAAACCGGAAAGACTTGGGAGGCTTCATTTTCATCTTCATCGTCGAAATTGAAAAAGAATACGACGACGATGATGAGAAGGCCAAAGACACAACCAGAGCTTCTCAATCGGGATGATCACAACATGAAGATGAAGATGAATAATCCAGTGGATCAGGCATCAAGCGTTAATAAGTTGCTGGTGAGCATCACGATTGCGCAGAGCATTGGTCCCCTGCGTTTATTACTCTTCAAAGATGCCACAGTTGAGGAAGTGATTAAAGCAGCCTTCGTTCTATATGCCAAAGAAGGGCGTAAGCCGCTTCTCAGCAATGATCCAGCTGCGTTTGGTCTTCATTACTCGCAATTCAGCATAGACTGTAAGTAGGTTTTAACTGTAAAACTGCATTGAATTTCTATACAATGCATAAAACCCTTCCTCGAAGCTTGAACCTAATATCCCAAGTTCAGATAACTGGTGCATGTCCATAAAATCTAGGTTGTTGTGTTTGATATGGGTTTTGAGTTTATTCTCTTCCATTCCATTCGACTGAACTAAATGGACTGTTTCACGTTTTTGATAACTATATTTGATTAATAGGGTTTGGATGGCAGGTTTAAATCCAGCTGATAAAATCAAAGACTTGGGTTCACGAAATTTCTTCTTATGTCCCAAGGCCACAGCGAAGGAGATCTGCAGTCTAAACTTCAAGGGCGGAGAAACAGCTGTTGGTCGTTCATCTTCATCTTCATATTCCTGTGGAAGAGAGATTCAGGGGATTTCGAGATTAAGAGGGCCGTGGTACAACAAGCTTTTGGATTGCCTTCTGTTACCGCCTTAATGCACTTGTATATGAAATTTAAATAGAGCTTTATCTGTGAATAGGAAGCTGATGAGAAGCAACCGAGAATCTAGGTGTGTGTCTGGTGTAAGTCATATTTCTCTAGAGAAAAGGAAAAAACATATCATGTACATATTCACATGATTTATTCTTATCACTCATTTACTTTTCAGATGATGTTATTATTTATTCTTATCACTCATTTACTTTTCAGATGATGTTAGTTTCCCTGAATGCAACTGAAAAGCTTCTTTGTTTTTATTTTTTTTACTGAAATTGTCCAAATTTAGTTCAAACTTATAAGTGAGACCTATTTGATGGCTATCAAAAAAAGTCTATTAAACAATATTCAAGGCTGCAATCGGTATATATACATTATTTAATTACTTTAATATATAGGCTAAACAGTTTATTAAACAATATTCAATGCTGCAAAATATATATATATATATATATATATATATATATATATTGTTTAATTACTTTAATATATGTTATGATATATCCAATAATGTATATACCACCTATCATAATGTTGAATGTTTCATATAACAATATATATTATAAAGTATATTCTGTAAGTTCTCCCTTTTAATATTTCATTCTTATCACTCATTTACTTTTGGATGATCAGTTTCCTGAATACAAATGAAACTTCTTTGTTCTTTGTTTTTTATTTTTTAAACTGAAATTGTCTAAATTCCCTTCAAACTTATAAGGGAGACCTATTTGATGGCTATCAATAAACAGTTTATTAAGCAATATTCAATGCTGCAATGGGTATATATATATTGTTTAATTACTTTAATATAAATGCTAAACAGTTTATTAAACAATATTCAATGCTGCAATGGGTATATATATATTGTTTAAACAGTTTATAAGCAATATTGAATACTGCAATGGGTATACATACATTGTTTAATTACTTTAGTATATATGCTATGATATATCCAACCATTTATATACCACCTATCAAATATTTAATGTTGCATAATACAATATATATTATAAAGCATATTCTAAGTTCTCCTTTTAATATTTCATTCTTATCATCATTTACTTTTGGATGATGTTAGTTTCCCTGAAAGCAATTGAAGCTTTTTTGTTTTTATTTTTTAAATTGAAATTATCTAAATTTAATTCAAATTTATAAGACTTATTTGATGGTTATCAATAAACAGTTTACTAAGCAACATTCAATGTTACGATGGATATATATACATTGGATATATATACATTGTTTCATTACTTTAGTATATATACTATAATATATCCAATAATGTCTATACAGAAACATTGAATGCCGTATAGCACAATATATATTATAAAGCATATTCTGTAAGTTCTCGAAGACCACCAATAAAATAAAATATATATAATTATGTTTGTCTTTTCAGCTGTGATTCAGGAAATAGTGGACCCAACAAAATATTTAATTATTTTACGATTTACCTCTTTTTAATATTTCAAGAACAGCAATAAAATAAAATATATACTTATGTTTGTCTTTTCAGCTTTGATTTATGAAGTACTGGTCCCAACACTAATTATTTTAAGATTTACCACTACTGGTCAAGCATGTTCAATAGAATATTATTTTTTATTACGAATTCCTATGGATTTCAATGTAATGACAATGACTATCATAACTGTAATTTTAAGAGTGAAATTGTTTTTTAATAAGCCTGATAATTATTATCACAACCAGAATTGAGTTATATTGTGAATGGGTAAGTAAGCATATACAAGTAATGACATATACAATTAGAATTATGAGAAACAAACACACAGGTGAGACTACACTCACAATCTATATTATTGAATGAGGATTGATTACATCATTATATAGGAAACTACTTTACTTAGTCGGTTACATCAAACCACATAAAACTAGAATCTATATTAAGTGAAGTAGAGTTCAACTACGCTACTGACTCTTGCAAGTGACTCTTTCTTCATTATTTCCAAGTCTCCCCCTTAATGGAGAATGGATTGACTTCTACACCTAACATCTCCCTAAACAACTCAAACTTAATCTTTCCAAGAGGCTTAGTGAAAATATCAGCAACGTTTTCACTAGTATTACAATAAATAAGAGTTATTTCACTTGACTACAACTTTTCTCTAACAAAATGAAACTGAGTATCAACATGCTTTGTCATTGCATGAAAAATCGGATTCTTTGTAAGATTGATTGAACTTTGATTATCACATTTGATCATTGTAGGTTCCTTTTGTTCTTTTCCAACATCTTGAAGAAGTCTTCTCAACCAAACAACTTCAAAGGTTGCTACACACAAGGCTTTATATTCTGCTTCAGTAGAAGACAAAGATATAGTAGGCTGCTTTTTACTACCCCATGAAACAACCCTGGATCCAATGCCAAACACATATCCAGTGGTTGATCTTTGATCATCCGGATTGTCAGCCCAATCAGAATCAGAGTAACCTATCAACTCAACATCATATGCATCAGTATATTTAATATCATAATCAAGTGTTCATTTTAGATACCCGAGTACTTCCTTTGCTGCATTCCAATGGCTTTCTAGAGGTTTCGCCATAAACTGAATTAACACACTCAGTGAGTATGCAATATCAGGTCTGGTTGTGGTGAGATAATTCAAGCTACCCACCATCTATCTATACATAGTGCCATTCACCTCCTTCAAACCATCATCACAAGAAAGTTTCACATTCTGTTGCATGGGAACAATAGAAGATTTACACTGATCCATTTTAAATCTCTTAAGTACTTCTCTGCCATACTTTCTCTGACAAACAAAAGTTTGGCCTGCATTTCTCCAAACTTTAAGACTTAGGAAGTAATGTAACTCACCAAGATCTTTCATTTCAAAAACGTGTGATAACTGCTCCTTGATTTCATCAATTAATTTTTATTATTTCCTTGTAATTATCAAATCATCAACATATAAGGAAATCAATACTATATACCCCTGCTCATCAAATTTGGTATACAGATTTGGATCACTTTTGCTCCTCATAAAACCTTGTTGAAGAAAGAAAGAGTCTATCTTCTCATACCATGACCTAGGTGCCTGTTTTAGTCCATACAATGATTTCTTTAACTTATGCACTATTTTCTTTCCCTTGTTCCACAAACCTTTCAGGTTGAGTAAGGTAAACCTCCTCCTTTAACTCACCATTCAAAAATGCATATTTAACATCTAACTGGTGTAGCTTCCAATGGTACTTTGTAGCTAAAGCAATTAACAATCTAAAAGTATTCAATTTAGTTACTGGTGCAAATGTTCCAGCATAATCAATACCTTATGTTTTTGAATACCCCTTTGCAACCAATAGCCTTATATGTATCTATACTACCATCTGATTTTAACTTGGGTTTGTATATCCATTTGCATCTAATGGGATTTTTATGTTTAGGCAATTCAGTCAATTCCCAAGTATTGTTTTTCATTATAGATTCATATTCTTCCTCCATTGCATTTTGTTGGATTACTGAGAGGGGGGGTGAATCAGTAATAGAGCAATTTAACCATATAATCCAAGTGTTATATCAATGAAGCATTATTATCCAATAACTGCAGAGTAAATAAGAAATGAACAAATGAACAATCATACACATACAC
>ML789367.1:384759-409578 GCA_009831015.1 Picea engelmannii | reverse complement strand
AAAATAGAACGTTTATCCAACGCCCATTCCTGCAGCCTGAGCCTTCCACGAAACTTCCACAAGCTACGCCCCACCCATGTACTGCTTCTTTACGTGGATCGATAATGGAGCACAGATGAAGATATTATTTTGTTGTTTTATGCAGACACAAGTGGAGGAAGATAGGGGTGGCATGTTGTCATTGGCCTTCCGTTCCACCGAACTATTTCACCAAACTGCTCACTGCTCTTTTTATATTCGAAGAGACAAGCTGATGCTCACTGGTCTTTCTATATTCGAAGCGACAAGCTGATGGGGTTACTTACTTCAAGGGTTTATTTCATGGAGACAAATTAGACTGGCTTTCTCGGTCCAGTAATTCGGAGAGAGCTATAGAAAGCTTTCAAGTCAATTAAATTGGAGTAGCCTGTAAGAGAGTTTAATTTGATGCTTGGTGGATGTGAGGCCGCCCTATGGGCATCTGCTGCAGCCAACGCTGTGAGCGATTATGACTATTACTGCTATGGCAATGCACTCTTGTCTTTGCTTCTTCTTGTTGTTTGCCCGCTGACCATCTTCAAGGCTCAGTATTACAGATACAGGAGATTAGGTTAAAGTCAGACATTGTTGTTTTGTAGTTATAATCAAAGATCATATGGAGAAAAAGGCGGCCAAGACTTCAGGGAGCAGGCTGAATCCAAGAAATGGATCAGTGCATAGACATGGCAGTCACATGACCAGCTCTGCAGCAGCAGGTGGTGTTCATCATGAGGAAAGCTTCCACAGATCCAGGAGCTTCTGTGGACGTCCTTCTCAAACCGGAAAGACTTGGGAGGCTTCATTTTCATCTTCATCGTCGAAATCGAAAAAGAATACGACGACGATGATGAGAAGGCCAAAGACACAACCAGAGCTTCTGAATCGGGATGATCACAACATGAAGATGAAGATGAATAATCCAGTGGATCAGGCATCAAGCATTAATAAGTTGCTGGTGAGCATCACGATTGCGCAGAGCATTGGTCCCCTGCGTTTATTACTCTCCAAAGATGCCACAGTTGAGGAAGTGATTAAAGCAGCCTTCGTTCTATATGCCAAGGAAGGGCGTAAGCAGCTTCTCAGCAATGATCCTGCTGCCTTTGGTCTTCATTACTCGCAATTCAGCATAGACTGTAAGTAGGTTTTAACTGTAAAACTGCATTGAATTTCTATACAATGCATAAAACCCTTCCTCGAAGCTTGAACCTAATATCCCAAGTTCAGATAATTGGTGCATGTCATAAAATCTAGGTTGTTGTGTTTGATATGGGTTTTGAGTTTATTCTTTTCCATTCAACTAAATGGACTGTTTGACGTTTTTGATAACTATATTTGATTAATAAGGTTTGGATGGCAGGTTTAAATCCAGCTGATAAAATCAAGGACTTGGGTTCACGAAATTTCTTCTTATGTCCTAAGGCCACAGCGAAGGAGATCTGCAGTCTAAACTTCAAGGGCGGAGAAACAGCTGTTGGTCGTTCATCTTCATCTTCATATTCCTGTGGAAGAGAGATTCAGGGGATTTCGAGATTAAGAGGGCCGTGGTACAACAAGCTTCTGGATTGCCTTCTGTTACCGCCTTAATGGACTTGTATATGAAATTTAAATAGAGCTTTATCTGTGAATAGGAAGCTGATAAGAATCAACCGAGAATCTAGGTGTGTGTCTGGTGTAAGTCATATTTCTCTACAGCAGAAGAAAAGGAAAAATCATATCATGTACATATTCACATGATTTATTCTTATCATTCATTTACTTTTCAGATGATGTTAGTTTCCCTGAATGCAACTGAAAAGCTTTTTTGTTTTTATTTTTTAAACTAAAATTGTCCAGTTAAAACTTATAAGTGAGACCTATTTCAATACTACCATGGTATATATACATTATTTAATGCCATAGTATATATACATTATTTAATTATTTTAATATATGTTATGATATATCTAACAATGTATATACCACCTACCATAATATAAAATGTTGCATAGCACCATATATATTATAAAGCATAATTTGTAAGTTCCCTTTTTATTATTTCACTTTTATTACTCGTTTACTTTTAGATGACAATTGAAGCTTCTTTGTTTTTATTTCCGAAATTGTCTAAATTTAATTCAAACTTATAAGTGAGATCTATTTGATGGTTATTAATAAATAATCTACTAAACAACATTCAATGCTGAGATGAGTATATATATATTTAATGATATATTCAATAATATATATATATATATATTTAATGATATATTCAAGAATATATACCACTCACTACAACATTAAATGATGAGTATATATATATATTTAATGATATATTCAATAATATATACCACTCACCACAACATTAAATATTACATAGTACAATATATATTATAAAGCATATTCTATAAATTTTCTTTTTTAATATTTCAAACCACTACTAAAATAAAATATATATAGTTATGTGTTATGTTTGTCTTTTCAACTACAATTCAAAAAATAGTGGACCCACAGAATATTTAATTATTTTACCATTTACCTCTTTAATATTTCAAGAACACCAATCAAATAAAATATATACTTATGTTTGCCTTTTCAGCAGTGATATTTCAAGAACACCAATCAAATAAAATATATACTTATGTTTGCCTTTTCAGCAGTGATTTAGGAAATAGTGGACCCAACAAAATATTTAATTATTTTAAATATTTAGGAAATAGTGGACCCAACAAAATATTTAATTATTTTAAATATTTACCACCACTTGTGAAGCATGTTCAATAGAATATTGTTTTTTATTATGAATTCCAAGGGATTTCAATGTAATGACATTGACTATCATAACTTGCAGCTTTAACCACACCTTCAATGTGAGTGAAAATGTTTTTTAATAAGCGTGATAATTATTATCACAACCAGGATTGAGTTATATTGTGCATGGGTAAGCAAGCATATACAAGTAATGAATGTAAAGAAAAAACAAACTAGTGTCAACAAATCGTTAAGTTATACATTTAGATTTACATAGTAAATGTATCATAGATTGAAAAAGGGACGTAGTCATATAAAAGTATAGGAAGAAGGAAGTTGAACAAATCAGAGAATTTAAATATCATTTTAAGAGTAAAACTATGTTGATGCACTAAAAATGTAATGTTTTTTTAGGTGAGGTCCCAATTAAATTACGCATCGTTTGGATTAGGATATTCATTCATATTTTGGCCCGACTATCATTACTAGGTTGAAGGATAAATGAATGTTTTGAATGTGAGGGGGTTATGCAAATGCAAACTAAACTATTTGCAGAAATAAAATCTAATCTATCCTATTCTAATTAGCAATAACTAAGAGTAATTAATAAGCAACTGGAAATGTTAGCAATCTCTGTGATAGATTTCTTCTAGATAGTTGTTACAAAAAGGGTTAATAACACACACATATGAAAATACAATCAGATTAGTCTAAGCTACACATCCATGTACATAAACTGCTCATCATCTCAGAACAATTAATAAGAGAGAAAAAAATACTTGCGGAAAATTTATGTTCACGTAATAAAAGTCTATAAGTGAAATTCTATAAGTGAAACAACATTATTACAACATTTACAGACAACCCAACAGATTACTTGAAATAATTTGAAGTAAACCACTATCAACAAACAACAATTCTCTCCAAAAAATTGCCCCTAATGGCTTCTCAATATTAGTTCATAAAATAGTTCTCAAAAATTACAAGGTTGAAGAACCCTTTCAAATGTTGGGTTGTTATATACTTTGTAGTGAAAATCTAGTTGAGGTGGATCGACTAAGAGTGAAATTTGAAGGTTGAAGTGATCAACCAGGAAAACTCAAAGATGAAGTGATCGACAACAATTCAAAGAGGTCAGTTGACAAGAGGTCGTCAGGAGATCACATGGAAACTGACTGAAGACTGAATGGAGATCGACTGGTAGTCAATTGTAACAAAATCCTGATATTCACGAGATTTGTAGACAATGATCTACATGGAATTATAATTGTCTTTGGGTGCCTTTCTTTAGGTTTTTTCCTATTGTAAATCTTATAAATAAGGCGTGATGTAAAAATGAAGAAGCTAATAAATAATCGTGAGATCAATATTTTAGTAGAGGTTGTTGGTCATGTAGATGTAAGCTGAATTGGCTATAGGGTTGTTCTTGTGTAAAACAAGAGGGTATGATGATGATTGTGTCTTAGGTGCAGATCAAGGTTATACATGTAATCTTTTATTCTAAATGAATAAGACAACAAGAGAGCAAGACCCTCAAGGAATGTTGGTTTTCTTGTTTGGGTTTCCAAGGTAAAATCTTGGTGTACTGTGTGTGTGTTTTTTGTCATTTATTTTCTATCTTAAATATGTCTTTCTCTCTTCTATTAGATTTAGCATGTGGTATCATATCTTGGTTTGTTAATCTTGGATCCAAGCTAAACCCTAGGTCCAGTAAGAGTCGTAAGTCAAATATATTTAATGTTGCTCATGAAAGATGGTAAGTAGCTCTAGAATAGAGATCAAAAAATTCAATGGCCAGAATTTTGAGCTCTATAAGCTTGAAATTGAAGATCTCCTTGTAGATCTAGAATAATGGAAAATAGTCTATCCAGGGACCATTCCGATAGGTATGTCGAGGGAAGAATGGGAGAAACTTGAAAGGAAGGAAATGCATATGATTCAACTTTGTCTTTCATATTCGGTGTTGCTACATGTCTCAGTTGAAGACTCGACCAAGAAATTGTGGGACAAGTTGGGGAACTTGTACTAGTCGAAATCCCTAGTAAATAAGTAATTACATAGAAACAAATTATATCTTATGAGGATGAGTGATGGTAGTTCGGTAACTGAGCATGTGAATGCGTTCAACACTATAATAAGTCAATTATCGTATGTAGATATCAAAATCACTGAGGAGGAAAAATGCATTATCCTATTATGTTATTTGTTAGAGTCCTAGGAAAGCTTCGTCGTGGATATAGGGGGTAATTCAACCACATTACTGTTATAATACGTGGTTTCACCTCTACTGTCAAAAGAAATGAGATGAAAGAACATGGAATAATTGACCAAAGATGCTTTAATGGTGAGAGGTCGAGCAATTGATAGAGATAAAGATAAATTCTCCGATGGAAAATCTAAGTTGAAGGGTAGATCTAAATCCCCGGTTCATTCGACAAGAAGATGCTAGAAATGTGGTAAAGTTGGGCATTATAATTTAGGGACTGCAAGATGAAGGAAATGGAAGTCAGTATAGGATCCGATGAGACATAGTTAATTGATAGAAAGATTATTCCAGATAAAGGAGGTGATGTGTATCTAGTGTCAACCAGTGCACAGTCGGATCAAGATGTTTGGTTGATTGACTCAGGAACATCCTATCATATGACACCTCATAGAGAATGGTTATGTGAATATGAGAGATACGAAGGAGGCGATGTATTCTTGGGGGATGACTCGACAACCAAAATTGTTGGACGGGGAAGATTTTGACTAATACTGCATGATGGGAGGAGTAGAACCCTTCCAAGTGTGCTACATATTTCAGGTTTGGAAAGAAACCTGATATCTATCAACAAGATGAGTGATGCAGGAGTGCACACTCTATTTCAGAAGGATACATGCAAAATAGTCATAGGTGTAATGGTCTTAATGAAAGGATTTTGGATTGGAACCCTATACAAGTTGTTAGAGAATGTTCATGTTCACTCGACTGGATGCAAAAACATCATTGTTCCTGAAGTCAAATCGACTGAACTCGTCTCAGGATGAGTCGATTCAAACTGAATTGATAAGTATTCATCAAGTCAACCGGACCATGTTATGGCATAGGAGGATGGTACACATTGGATAAAAAGTACTTTGAGCTATGCATAACAAAGGTATGGTCGAAGGCTTTCCTGAATGTAATTTATAATTCAATTTTTTTGAACATTGCATTTATGGAAAATAAAATCGGTTAAGGTTCCCATCTGGAGTGACAAGGGCAAAGGGGATTCTAGAATCGGTTCATAGTGATGTGTTTGGGCCCGTATTTTTCATGTATGCTAATGGATTATGATAATTTATATGGTGACATTATATATTATCACAATATGCTTGTGTATTTTGGTTGTTGAGGACAAGTTGCAAGTATAATGCTTTGGGTCACGTGCTCAACGATGGTCTTCTTCGAACATCCGGGCGAGGTAGGCTCTTAGCTTTGTCTTGTCAGCATTTCATTTATATAACATACTTGAGATTAGATTTGATTTTTGGGTGTCATTCTATCTATTGTGGTTTACCCCTAGCCATAGAGAGATTTTACTCGTAACAGAATTGGCAACCATACTAGGGATATCTCCTTTTTTGGGGTTTTGAGTGCTTTTATCCTTGATTTTCTTTCTGTTTTCCTGAGTTTCCTTGTCGTCTATTGCTTGACAACCTGCTTTTTTCCTTACATCTGAGTTTCTTGGCTTAACCCTTTCCCTGGTAGTGTTTTTCTTGGTATATGTGTGTTTTCCCTTGACAGACACGTACATATGTGAGCTGTTTTCCTTTAGGGAGTGTATATACGCTCTTGTTGCTCAAAAAGTCACGTACATCGTCTCTTAAATCTTGTTGTCTAAGTTTGATGTTTGCTGGGTGATTTTTTTTGGTTGTTGAGTCTTCTTGAGTCCCTATTCTAACTATTAAGTGTCTGCAGAGTGATAGGAATCCTTTGTATTGTTGAATTTTTGGGCGAACTTCTTTCTTGTCATCTTTTTCATTGGTCATCCTTGCTTATTGGTCTGAGTAGTTGCTTCTAGGTTTCTTTCTTGGCTTGTCTCTTTTTGCTTGCAGTAGGGTCTTCCTGTGAGGTTGTTATTCAATCCTTGCATTTTCTTTTCTTTATATAAAAATTACAAAAATATTTTTTTATTTGCATTGTGCTTATGGCATTTGCACTTTTTATTACTTTGCATTGATTTTGACACATTTGGAACGATTTCACTTCATTGAAATTGTAGATATTGCATTGGAAAGACTGCATTTAGAAGCATACCATCTATTTGAAATTCAAGACTAGTACTTAGCAATGTTTTTATATTTTCTTCTTTTTATATGTTGAGTCGTAATACCATCATTTTCACGACTGCACCTCTTGAGTAAGTAGAAGCCACTAAAATTAATGTTGATTAATTACAATTGATTAGAAACGATTTTATTTTTCAGGGTACACAAACAAGTATAGGACATAGGGCCTTGAAATAGGATTTTGTGAGTAAAATTCTCCAAGGCTATTAAACTAAACATATGTGTCTAACTAGGGAGTTGTGAAACCCATTGTGTAATCGGTGACGTCAGGAGGCTCCACTCACACCGGAGTTAAGCACGAGGTCGCACGAAGTTGGTTGTATAGATAGCCCTCTAATACCTTCCTAGTGTTAGAGATATTTCTGGGGTTCTATTCATATCTGGGGGTGTCACTAGTACCTTTACCTCCATGAGAGGCGGTGATTTAGAGATTTCGGGCTTTGTTACCCTGCCCATATGGTGGACCGGACTTGCGACTGCTCACCTGCACATTGGTTATATAATGGTGACTCTAGTTTCTTAACATATGTAGCCACATAGGTTACTTGCATGGGTTATTCTGTAGGTACCCTGAGTCAGATAAGGGTCGGACAACACACAACCTTTATCGAGGATTACCTCTCCGAGGGGATCTGACCGATTGCATTGTTCAGCCCATGAGGGCCCTTATAACTGATTATGATACCTCCACTCTATTGAAGGGAGTCTCAGGCCCCTCTTGGGTGAGGCATACCTACTTTAGTTCAAGAGGCCCCTTTCAACCATTATATCATGTTTGTGTGCATTGGTCTTTTTCTTTATTTAGGAGTGTGCTCTTTGATTATTAGTTTGCCATAGGATTTTGTATTGCATCGTGAGTTTTGACTGCTATGGTTGGTGGAGCCACTGTGAATCCATCAGTTAACACTACCCATCCCATAGTCTCTGCTCAGTCCCTGCGGATGAATGCATTTTTATTTCTGAGTGGTACGTCGAAGCATAATCATTCAATGCCTTGGGCCTTTAATCCTTTCTCTTTTGGTATGCCAAAGATGATGTAGCACTTGTCATCATGTGTTTCATTATCTTATGTGAATCCTATTTTTGGGTCTAGGGACATGATGCCTTCTTATTCTTCCTTTTCATTTGGTGGGGGTTATATCTCTCAACCAAATCCTACAGTAGGAGGTTGGAATCCTCCTTCCTCTGGACCCAATCCTAGCTTCACTTTTCCAGGATCAAGTACTCAAATGGGTGGTCCTTCTACTTATTATATCATGTTCATCTATCCTTCTTCCACTATGTTGGTTCCTACAGATTCTTTTCTCATGATTAACCTCCCTCTGTCCTCTGGTGTTTATCTGGGGGGAGTCAGTTTTATAGTATGGGAAACCCCTTGCACATAGTTCCTTCATCTATGGAAAACATATATCCTCACTTGAGTAACCTTTGTCATGTCTCTTTCTCTTCGCAAGTGACTTCCTTGGTGATGATGCCCTTACAACCGTTTATGAATCAATTTGGAGAAGGATACTACCCTACTGGGCAGGGCCATGGTGTATACCAGAACCCTGCTTGGCCTGCGATCTCTCAAAACCAATATTTCCCATGAGTGTGGTCCCTGATACCTCAACCACCCGTTGAAAGTCATAGTGGAAGCACAATTCCAGTCACTACGAGTCATATTGGCATTATATCCCCAACCTATGCTAGTCATGTTGGAGATAGATCAACAACCTCTGCAAGTCATGTTGAATACTAGAAACCAACCGCTGCGAGTCATGTTGGGGGCACAACTCTAGTCACTTCTAGTCACACTGCACAAACATCATCAACCTATGCAAGTCATGCTGAAGATGAGCTATAGGCCTCTGCAAGTCATGATGGGAGCATGTCACTGGCCACTGCAAGTCATGCTGGGGGAATTGATATGATTGAGAAGCATGGATGTATAGGACATAAGCCCAAGTTCCTTTGTAGAATTTTCAAAGGAGGTCACCTAACTTGTTTGTTCCCTGCTACTCTCATGGTACAAGAAGTGCGGTCCTTGTCTGATGGCCCTTAGGGTTTTGAGTCGTCTTTGGTTTCCCAAGATTCTAATCCTTATTTTCTTGATACAACAATCATGTCGATGCAATATTCGGTCGACACCACTGTTGTTTTTTGGAGTGATGCGTCTCTTGACCATGTTGTCTTGCATCTTGTTCAACTAGTGGTTGTGCCAATGCAATATTCGGTTGACACAACTCTTGTTTTGGGGAGTGATGCATATCTTGACCATGTTGTCTCACATCCTGTTCAACCAACAGTCGTATCGATGCAATATTTGGCCGACACCACTCCTGTTTTGGGGAGTGATGCATCTCTTGAGCATGTTATCTTGCATCTTATTCAATCAATGGTTGAAGAAGTGTTCGTGCTGATGCAATATTCGGTCGATACCACTCTTCTCTTGGAGAGTGACAAGTCTAAGGAAGTGACATTGCTGATGCAATATTCGGTCAATCCCACTCTTCTTTTGGGGGGTGATGCATCTTTCGACCATGTCCTTAGCATTTCTAGTTCTGCACCTTCTAAACAAGGTACCATTCCACTCTCTCTGAGTACACTCCCTCCAAGTCCTAGGATTCTTTCCTTTGATTAGAATGATCTTGTAGAGCCTTGCCTTCCGTTTTTTTCACCCTTCCATATAATGGGCATTTGTTGATGTACTATAGATGAAGGATTTTTGGTAAGTATTCTATCCTCCTCAACTTGGCAATATTTGGGTTTTCCCAAGATTGTGTCAGCTATCGGTGAGTTGTTGGATTTCGTTAGAAGTCCTGCATGGGAGCACTGGCCTCCTCCATGATATTTTACTTAGACAAATGTCCTCGAGTCTTAGTTAAGCTCTTTTCAGACTCCTGAAAATGAAAATATTGTCGAGTGAACTTGTCTTTTTCACACTCATTAAATGGTTTTGAAAGGACATCTAATTGGTATAAGTTTAACCTTTTTTCGGACCAAGTAGACTACTTACGGAAAATGAATACTCTAGTCACCATTAGCTATAAGAGTTCTCTTGAGTATTGTTTTATACTTTTTCAGGCCTAGGGGACTAAATCTACAAAAAAGGACATTTTTTGGAGTTAAGTTGTAATTGCATTCCATCATCATGCTTACATTATTGAGCCTATTGTCGGTTCCCTCTTTCTCATTATAAGCCTCTTACCTCTGCAATTTGCATCACTAACTGAGCAGTGCCTTGCATATATCCTCTGCATCTTGACACCATGTACCCTTAGAGGAAACATTCCCCCAAGTGTTCATGCCCCACATGAACTTCCTTACATTGAGCATAGGTAAGTTCCACTTCTTGGAACTAGTTTCTTACTCACGACACTTGTTTCCTCTCTTGTATCATAGCATTTATTTTCCTATCAAAAACCAAAAAAAGATGGGAAGGAAAAGAATATTATCTCATATCGACAACATTTGTGTTGCCTTTGAACAGACCACAAAATTTTGAGTCCACTTTCATCCAAAGTTTGGGTTTAGCATGACCTTAGGAAGTTGATATTGTTACTTAGATTTTACTCCTCCGATTGGTTATTATTCTAGTCCCTATGGAGATTTTGTTGATGCCTCCTGCATCAAAAATATTTATCAATGATCATTACCAATTCTATGTTGCCTGAGTTATCCATATATCTCATACTCTTGTTCAAAGGAATTCTATAAGCCTGTGTTGACAATTTCTCAAAACTCTTGAATTTGCATGTCGGCCATACCCTCAATGTATCTCAGAGTCACATGAATTTGTTGTCCTACCTTGAACCCCAGGCCTAATTTCATCATGGGTAGGTAACCTTGAACCAAATAGATGGCATTTCCTCATTGGTCACTGACTGGGGGGTTTCCCTTGTGTTTGATGACAATAAATCTATTCACACATTGGGATTTGTGCAGTGTCTTGGATTCCATTAGCCTTATTGGTGGTTTCCTCTCCTTTGTAAACAATTTTTCTTATTGGCTACTATTCAAAGGGTCTCTTTCATGCCTACTTGCATCTGGTGCATGCAAAGGATGCACATGGTTGTTGGTTTGTGAACATCTTATTCATTCGAGATCCTCCTAATCATCAAGATATTACTTTGTACCTTGTGTTGGATGATGAGAGATACCTTAATTCTCTCCTTTCAGAGGGTCTCCTTCCATCGAATTCAACTCATCTATTCTGGAAATGAGACCTAGAGTCCTATGAGTACCTAGAGGCTTATAGTCATCAATGACATTTCTCCCACCATCGACAATTGGGAATACATCAATGTCTCATGATCAATGGATTCTTCAAGTGTTCAACCTCAACACCCTTCTTCACACTTGTAGAATGTATTTGGTGCCTTGATACCTACTTTCATTATCGGTGGGTTGTCTCACATTTCTTATTGATATACCTTAATGACCATTAATCAAACAAAGTCTTATTATCTTCGACCTCAACTCCTCTATTTACATGATGTAGACTTGCACCTTCGACGGATAGTGTAGAATACCTCCATCTTACAATAGAAACATTCCCTATATATTGTTTTCTTTCATTGGACCAGTACCTATATGACTTCAGTGATCATGGGAGATTAGATTGTACTCCATTGTATACAGATATCTTCAGTTGATTTTGAGACTGGATTCCATTGCATCTTTTCCGTCAATATGAAATCCTGTGGCATACGTCCACTTTGTATTTCCTATTCATGGACATGAAAAACTATTTGATATATTTCCACATGGATCTGCAATGTAATTCAGATTGGCAGCCATGTGTACAAAGTCATTTTGAATTTTAATATTCTTATGAGTAACTAGTACTTCCATCTAAGTCTTCATTACTCCACTTTTGGAAATTATAATGTATTTATACCATCACAAATAGTCCTCTGACCTCACACATTAGGGGGCATATTTTACAACAAAGTTTTCCTCGCTCCATGCAACTTTCTTGGATAGCCTTCCATTTCCCTTTGTCGACTTGAAGTCCCCTTTTTTTTTCATTCTAGAGAAAAAAATGCACATTTTTACACATATACGTTCCCTAGCAGTTATACAAGAAGCGTATACAAAGGTTTCTCCACTACAACTTGTGTACATCGGGTTTGGTGCTCAAAAATTAAAAAATTATGTCAAGTTTCCATGCCATGTCACGAGATCCATGATCCTTGACCTTCCACATAATGGAAACGCTCTAAATCAACCCTTCAGTTCCATTTGGAGGTTATAAATTGAGCCATATCCAAGCCTTGAAGGGAATTCGACAATTCAACTTTTGAGAGCAAAGACACTCTGAAGAAATTTCGCTTCATATTGAGTCTGCATCCCTTTGTCCTTGAAAGTTTGAACTTCTTGTGTTCAACACCCAAGCTCTTCCTTCTTTTTGATGGAGAACCTCATTGACTCCTATATATGAGCTTGCCTTTTATTAGTATTTAAGTGGTGGAGTCCCAACTGGAGGGACTTAGTTTCTCGGTTCTGATATGTGTCGTTATAGAAGTTTTTCACCTATGTACTTATGTTGATTATTTTAATAGAAATACTATTTTCTCATCCAATTGATATCTTGCAAATATTTGAATTAGTATTCCATGGGTGTATTTTTCATGTATGTTAATGGATTATGCTAATTTATATGCTGACATTATATATTATCACCATATTATTGCATATCTTGGTTGTTGAGGACAAGTTGCAGGTATAAAGCTTTGGGTCGCATGCTCAACGGTGGTCTTCTTCGAATGTCTGGGCGAGGTATGCTCTTAGCCTTTTATTGTTAGAATTTCATTTATATAGCATACTTGGGATTAGATTCGAGTTATGGGTGTCGTTCCTTCTGTTTTGGTTGACCCCTAGCCATAGAGATATTTTCCTCATAACACCTTGTTTTTGTCCCATGCTATGTATTGATGAACCATAATTTGTGCTGCTAATTGTTGGAATACTTGCAAATTCACATACATATCTACTACCATGTCATGGAGTTTTGTTCCAACTTTATCGGTGCACAATATGAACTCTGTAATGATTTCCTTGTCCCTTTTTCCATGTCTAAACTCTTCCTCTAGCTCCCTGATCCTTTCATCGTTTTCTTCATTATCGCACACCAAGTCATTAAGATTCTTCTCCGATGCCAATGTGAAGGTGATGCCAACCAAAGTGATTGAAAGTGGATCCTTTATAACATTTTCTATCATAGTGTTTTCGGTAGTCACTAACAATGGAGCTTTTCCAGTCACTAGGAGATTCCTAGCATTTTGTAGCATTATCTTTACAGAAGCTTTATTGAACTTGAAGGTGTTCATATTAGAAAGCTTGTGAGACTTATAGGGTGTGATCAGTCCCATCCTTGGCTCACCCAATGGAAAGTGTCCTCCCATGAGTAGACTCTCAGTTGACAACCCCAAAATGTCTGTGTCCATGGGGGATGCATTGTTGTTTATTTCTTATTCTTCTTTCTTCCTTTGTTCCTATGATGATTCCTTCATCACTGCCTCTTCAATTGCTTTTTCTTCTATGTTTCCTTCATTGCTTCCTCTACTTCTGAGGTTTCCTTTGCTACTTCTTCGACCTCTACTGCAAGTTTTGCTTCAAATGCTACTTGTTGATCTACATTAATTGATCAACATTTATACATACATTTCCATCCTTAGTATTATTCTTTTATTCCTATGTTCCTTGTATATTCTATACTTAGTCGTTTTTCTCTTTGAAACGTGATTTTTGGATCAGGCTACCATCAAGTATACAAGTTCACAAACCCACAAACCTACAATTCTATACTTAGTCATTTTTTCTTACCTCACAAACTCAACACTTATTCATTTTTTTGTGTTTCGGGAGTCCCGTAGTGGGAGACCCACCCACTCCTTATCTTGCAAATGCCTGTGTCCCACAACCTGCGAACCCCCAACCCTCATAATGAATCTTTTGTTTCTATGTCATATATAATACACTGCTTACCTTTTCATACTTAGTCAATTTTATTGAATGCAGATGTAGGACAACCTTCCTTTCCATTTACCTTTTTCTTGAGACATGCAATATTTAAACCCGCAAACTCGAGTCCTCCAAAATGACTCATCCACTTCCATAAACAACAAAATATACTTTTTCCTATACTTGGTTATTTCACCATTGCCAATGTGGGAGTCATCCCTTCTCACCTTTTTTATTCCCCATGCCCCCGATCATGTATCCCACATCCCAAAATTCAACACTCATTATATTTCACTTTCCATTTCCCACTTTGCACTTCCATACTTAACCATTTTTCATGTCTCCTGAAAACACATCACCATTCTCGATGGAATTTATTTCTTCTCCACCACATCAACCACCACTTATGTGAACCTAAATATCATTATTAAGTGGTGTAGATTTCGTAAAATCTTTGTAATAAATTCAAAATATTATTATGCAAACTAGAAACTTTAAAATAAGAGCTATAACAATTGATAATCAAGGCAATATACGGTAAATTTAATAAAGAGTTAAAATTCCATGATGTAAAAAGTTTATATCGACAAGAGCGCCACCTGTTCATAAAAATGGAAATTAGTGTAAAGACATGTTAAGTAAAACAAAGGACTTGTATTGCGAAGACACACTCAACACACTTGGACAAGAAGATCATCAATTACAATGGTCACAAGACTATAAGTGGCATTTGGATATTCCCCTTATAGAGAAGGAGGTAAAAATGGTTTGGATTTTAGGCATAACATTGGACATATATGTACTTGAATTGGAAGACTTCAAAGAACTAGTAATTTGGTGCACTGATAAGTTTGACACAGAACAAAGAATTATTTAAATCCAAAGGAGGCTACCAATTTCTTTTCCCACCTCAGTATTCAAAAAAATGTTGTGACTTCCAAACCCCATTATGTTGTTTAAGAATGATGAAGCAAACGAGTTTCTCAAGGAACACCAAGGAGGAGCAGAGATCCTTGAGAATTATCTCACCAGCCTGAGAATTGACAACAATTCTGCTTAGGTCGAGGTAAGTTCTCTGAAATACCCATACAAAGGATTTGCCTACATGTTTTCCCCGAATAATTGTAGAGTCCATGACCTCTATGCCCAAATACATTTTGTACATTCTCCACATTTTTGTTCATGAATATGCCATGATTTACGAGGCCTGAATTATCTCAAACGGGATATCGTTTTAGCTAGGTGGTCTAAGAAAAAATGAAATTTTTTATGTGACTTATTATTTAGTCTATGCCATTGCTTAATGCACATATTTGAAGACTTTCCTAGGGAAAGTAATGTTTATTTTAATATGGAACCAAGCTCTGTATGGTACTCGACTTTATGAAGACATAAATCTCAATACACTTTTTATGCACTCCAAAATGATTTCACGTCTACTTTCAGGAAATTGATTCATGGTCCTACTGCATTGGGGTTGTCACTAAAGGCTTCATCCTTTCTCATCGAGAAATGAATTTTTGAAACTTTGGAGGATTTCAATCTTTTAAGACTATTTGGGTTACAGGGGAGTCCCTTCTTGTTACCCTTCTATGTGTCTGATCGACTTTTTGTCATCGAGACGTGCAGACAATATAAATGTCGGGCACACATTTTCAACAAAAAAAGAAAGACACAATTTATTCCATTTCCATGGAGGGTTGGGGAAATAGTTTTCAAACATCTTTTGTGTTTAGATGAATTTACTAGTCAATTGGATCAACTAAGTTTGAAAGAAGCACAAGTCATCAAGGGTTTCAACCCTAAAAACTTAATTTTTGCACACATGTCCCTAGTCGATTATTGTTCATATTTTATTAAATCAGAACAATTCAAAGAAGGAGGGTAAGATAACCAAAATCACCTATAATCCTCTATTGAAAAATCCCTAAATGACATTGAAGAACTAACAAGCACTAATGAGTGCTACAATTAGAAGGGCAGAGAGGAAACCAATAAAAACCCTAATTCACCCAATATTTCACAAAAAAGTGCTTTGACAAGAACAAAACCTAGAAGTAGTGGTCTAGAACCAACAAGGACATTCGTAAAAAAATCATACGATGATGGAGATAGAGATGCTATAAAGAATAATTTGAAAAAATCTCATGTTGTACACACTTCCATTAAGAGGAAAAGAGAAACTCAAAAAATGGAACAAGGTGTACCTGCAATTGAAGAAAGCCCCAGAGCCATGGAAGTAGATGAAGTAATAGAAGAATCCAGTGGTTCAGAGAAAATATTGATGGAAACTAGGGAAATTGTTGAGGATATGGCTTCCCAAGAGCTATAAATATTTGAAGAAGACTTTATTACACTTCACCACATGATCTACGACAAGAATTCTAAGAAACTGTTAATAGAAAAAGTAAATATGAAAAATAAGAAAGTTGTCGAGAAATGGAAATCAGAGATCAATTTTCATGGGGTTCCACCCTCGAAAATCATGGAATTTCATGATGCAACCAAAGAAGCACTAAATGAATCTATTTTTTATATTGAAAAAGAAAATTTATTTTTAAAAGAAAGAATAAAGGAATTGAAGAAAGCTCTAATTTGGAAACCATTATTTGCGTAACCAATCATTGCAATTCAATGAGTACTTAGTCTTGAAAATGTCCAGGAAAGAAATTCCAAATTGAAGGGGTCATCTAGTTTACTGTTGGTTGTAAGAAAATATGTTGGAGATGATATCAAGAAGAGAATAAACTTAATCCTCAATATATTGGAACTAGCACAAAGTTAAACTAGCTTCTCAACAAGGATTATGCACTTTAAGGAATATATATGAAAATACTTAGAAAATGATGAAGGATTTTATAAATAAGTAGTGTGAATGTTTGCAACGAAGCTTTTGAGCTTGAGTGACACATATAGAAGAGAACAAAACCTTCCCTCCAGTATTTGAATGAAATGGATTAGTGCTTGTTGGCTTAAAAGAATCAAACGTTTAAGATAATTGTTTTCTGAGTTGGATGATTTTAAAATTAAGAGGGGTGACATATTTCTAAGACTTATTTACCTTACCAAAGAGTTAGATGTCCCACACTTACTAATGGATACAATAATTTTGTCAAAAGAGCAATTATTAGAACAATTAGAGGCATTAAAAGCTGCATGGGCGAATGAATTTAGTGACTAGGTTGAATTCTCCGAAGAAGAAGTAGAAAGGTGGCTTGTCCAGTATATAAATAAAAATGATGATATTGAGGACACGTTGCACCAATTAAGCATTGATTTAAGAGAATTGAAGAATGAATTATTTTAAATAAAGACTATGCATGAAATAATGGTTGCTCCGATGAAGGAGTATATAGAAAAATGGTTAACAAAATATTTAGTTAATATAACCAAGATAGATCAACAAGAATAAGTTACAACAGTTATGCCACCTCCAACATAGTAGCAAAAATATACAAAATATGTCTCAACAACCAAACAAAATTTTATAATTTCCACCGCAGTAATTCAATTAGTCACCTTGCTATTGGCTTCACCATTTTTTCTTCTTTGGTCAATTGTCATTTTTCCTTTTTTGTTCCCAACAACTTGTGAAACCTAAGGTTGTCCCCTAACTATTTTCTTTTTTCTTATAGGTCTATTTTCATTTTATGGTTTGTGGGAGCCCAATCCCATTCCTCTTTGAAGGAAAAATGTAGTTTACTGTATTTGTAACCCTAGACATTATTGCTTATTTGATTGAAGACATCTATTATTTTTTTAGGTTTCCAAAGAACTAGTTCGGGACATAACATTGTTGATCTCTCATACTTTAATTTTTAAGCATGAGATTTTAGATGTGTGTCTATCAAAATATTGTTTGCATCTAATGAAATGATCATTTAGATTTCTCTGCCATATGTGGTCCATACTTTCCTTTTCTAAGTTGTTGAATATTGTGTCTTACTTTGATGAATGTTGTGATGGAAATGTTGTCTTATGATAATATATACTCTTTTGGTTTACAAATCTTGTAATATAGTGTAAATATTTACTTTTTGTAAGATACCTGGTCCTTCTCATGTATTCTTTGCATGTATATATTCATTTCAAGAATAGCACATGGTCCTATCTCAGACATTTTCTATTCTTGCATGTTATTTAAAATAGAGTACTGCCTCTTTAAAATTGTAGGTGGATTTATCCTCATGAGGTTGACTTAAAGACATTGAGACAATATTTTTGATCAACATTTTTGGTGACCATTCTGGGGAATAAACAAAAGGTTGGTTTTGTGGATCAGAAATCTTAATGACTCTACCTGAACCCAACCAACCCCATGTTATAGCAAGATTTGCCTCACCCTATGAAATCTTGCACAAAAGGCCTTTTTCCATTTCCCTATGCAGACTTATCATCCCTGTTTGTAAAATCCAGAGCTAAAAATACATATTTTTCCACATGTACACATCTTGCCTACTATACAGCATGTGTATACTCATGTTGCACCACTACAGCCCGCATACATCGGGATTTGTGCCAAAAAATGAAAATTAATGGTGGGTTTCCATGTCATGACAAGAGATCTATGATCCTTGGCCTTCCATATACTGGAAACATTCTGACTCGACCCTTCAGTTCCATTCTAAAGGATATAAATGGGCCAATTCCGAGCTATGGAAAGAGGAGAAAGAATTCAACTTTGAGAGTAAAGTTACTTTGGAGAAATTATTTACTTCATATTGAGTCTGCATCCCTTTGTCCTTTAAGTCTAAACACATAGTTCAACCCCTAAGCTCTTCCCTTATTGATTGATAACCTCATTGTTTCTCTCTTATGAGCTTGCCTTTGGTGGAGGATTGAAGTGGTGGAGGCCCAGCTGGAAGGAACTTAGTTTCTCGGTTCCGAACCGTGCCGACACAAAAGTCTGTAACATTTTCACTTCTGTTGATATTATATTAATAGAAATACTCTTTTCTCATCCAATTGATATCTTGCAAATATTTGAATCATTATTCCATGGTCGTATTTGTCATATTTATTAATGGATTATGCTATTGAATGTGCTAACATCATTTATCATCACCATATCCTTGTTTTGCTTGGTTGTTGAGGATTAGTTGCAGTTATATTTCTTTGGGTCAAGTGCTCAACGGTGGACTTCATCGAATGTCTGGATGAGGTAGGAATTTTATATTGTCTTGCTAGCATATTTGTTTGCATAGCATATTTGAGAAGAGAGTTGATTTCTGCAGTCATTTCCGTCTGTTGTGGTTTACCCTAGCCATAGAGAGATTTTCCTCGTAACACCCCAAATACAAATCGGAATTAGAGATCAAAGAAGTATCTTGCACCAATTGTACGACTTAAGAATCACAACAACAAGGAGTTGTGAAGAACTCGAAAGAACTTGGGAATTTCTTTCTCAAGAAAAAGAAAGAGGAATAGCTTTGAGACAAAGAAGACAATTGTAAATCTTAGAAAAGCTGGAAAAATACAAAGGTCCATTAACAAGAAGTAAAAGTAAGAAACTTGAGATTTACCAAGTTTCCCAAAGTTCAAGATCTGAAGCTAGTGATATAATAATCATGGGCAATTGAGAAGAGAAAATAAATGAAATTCCTAATGAAGAAAGAGAAAGAAACGAGATACAAAGAAACCTTAGAAGAAGAGCTAGGTCTATCCCACTCAATTTACATGGAGAACAACATACATTGCCAACCTTACCTCAAGAATTTTTACCTGTCTTTCTAGGTGATGGGATTATGGATCCAAAATGGCATATGGATTAGTTCCTTAGTATTTGTGATATTTATTTGATTGAACATGATGATGTAATGGTTAGAGTCTTTCTGCAAAATTTGATAGGCATAGCCTACAAATGGTATCTTTCCCTCCAATATCAATCAATAGGTTCTTTTGATGATATAGAGGACATGTTCATGACTATATATGCACAACCTATTGCATACCACACTTTGCTTACTCAATTCACCCAAATCCATCTCCAAAAGGGTAAAAGGATTAGAGATTTTAACTTACGATTTTTCAAGATATTAAATCAAATCCCAGATGGGCAACACCAAAATGATCATGTTATATTTGGATGTTACAAGAATGTTATTACCTCAAATGTAAATTATGCAATAAGAGTTCCACAAATAAATACATTAAATGAGACAATCCATAAGGCCACATAAATGGAAGAGTACATGTTAGAGACTAATGTTGATCTTGAGATTATTCTTGGAAATGTACAAAGACAAATGACTAGTTTGTTAATATCACCTCAAGGACCGTCCCCTTCTAGAAGTTATGGAAATCAAATAATTGGGGGAGGAATTCTCTAAGATGTGCCCTCTAATGTAAGAAATGATCCTGAAGCTTCCCAAGAAACAATACAAAAAATATATACTCAAATGAGCAGAACAATTAGACAAATGCAGAATGTGATAACTTGATTCAAGAGGAGTGAGAATCTCATTCCACCAAATCAAAATATAAAAACTACAATAGATGATATGGGAAAATACATGATCACATAGGGAGAAATGATAGAATTGAATAGCATACACCAAGAGCACCTAGAATGCCATAAAAATTAATGAGAATCATGGTGTATGTTTGGTGTAAGTCATATTTCTCTAAAACAGAAATAAAAGGAAAAAACATATCAAGTACATATTCATGTTTCACATGGTTTATTCTTTATCACTCATTTACTTTCTGATGATGTCAGTTCCCGTGAATACAATCCGTGAATACAACTTAAGCTTCTTTGTTTTTAATTTTTTAAACTGAACTAGTCCACACGGACAAGGGAGACCTATTTGGTAGAGAATATTGTCAAGCATAATCTATAGACTCTACTTTTAATATTTCAAGAGCACCACTAAAATAAAATATATACTTTATGTTTGTCTTTTCAGCTATGATTTAGGAAATAATGGACCCAACAAAATATTTAATTATTAAATTACGATTTATCACTTTTAATATTTCAAGATCACCACTAAAATAAAATATATACATATGTTTGTCTTTTCAGCTGTGATTTAGGAAATAGTGGACCCAACAAAATATTTAATCATTTTAAGATTTACCACTATTTGTGAAGCATGCTCAATAGAACATTGTTTTTTATTATGAATTCCAAGGGAATGACAATGACTATCATAACTGCAGCTTTAACCACAACTTCAATGCGAGTGAAATTGTTTTTTGGATAAGCTTGATAATGATTATCACAACAAGGATTGAGTTATATTGTGCATGGGTAAGTAGGCATATACAATAACGAATGTAAAGAAAAAACAAACTATCAACAAACCATTAGGTTATACATTTAGATTTACAGAGTCAATGTGATGTATCATAGATTGAAAAAAAGGTAAAGTAATCATATAAAATAAAAGTAGAGGAAGGGAAAGTAATCATATAAAGTAAAAGTATAGGAAGAAGGAAGTTGAGCAAATAAGAGAACATAAATATCACTCTAATAATACAAGTCATACTATGAGAATTTTACAAGTACAAGTCATAAAAAAAACAAAAGTGAGAATTTTACAATTACAAGTTATGCTATGAAAATAAAATTCATACTATAAGAATTGTACAAGTCATACTTTGTACAAGTCATACCATGAAAGTAAAGAAAAAAAGAATAATACAAGTAAAAAGAATAATACAAGTCATACTATGAGAATTTTATAAGTACAAGTCATACTACAAAAAACAAAAGTGAGAATTTTACAATTACAAGTTATGCTATGAAAATAAAATTCATACTATAAGAATTGTACTACAAAAAACAAAAGTGAGAATTTTACAATTACAAGTTATGCTATGAAAATAAAATTCATACTATAAGAATTGTACAAGTCATACTTTGTACAAGCCAGACCATGAAAGTAAAGAAAAAAAGAAGGAAGAAGAATTGTACAAGTCATACTATGAAAATAAGATTCATGAAAGTAAAGAAAAAAAGAAGAAGAATCATATTTAATATACACATATTAACAGGAGGAGAATCATAGAGTTATTGAGATTTTTGGTGTATAAGTACTTGTCCATAATAACTTGAACAAGTGCATTAGCTTTATTATTTAATTTCTTAGGGATGTGTTTAATGACATAAGAGGATAATTAGTCAATACAAGGACGGAAATAAGAGGGAAAGAAGCTAATGTATGTTTGAAAAACATGTATATCACATAGGGTTAAATAACCTGAAGACATTCACACACACATAGATCAAAGATAGTGACACTAGTATTTGTGTAGTTAAAATCCCTTAAAGAGGTAAAACAATCGATGACACTAAAGACAATTTATTGATGAAAAAATAATTTGCATAAGAGCATCTCTCATTTTGATCATCGACAAATGATCCTTCATGCTCTTTAAATGGATATCATGAACCAATTGGGTGACAAGCCACAAATCAAGTATCATTATAATGAATGAGATATAGAATTGTCAAACCGTTCATTTATAGGACATGCTTGTGATCATTGGATTAATAAAGTACAAAGCGCACTAAAGAAACATACTAGACAAAAAATCACATTAGACAAAGTTGAACTTAAACTAACTCCTAGTTTTGAAATGTCCTAACACCCCCCCTTAAGAACAACTTGGGATATGATGAAGATTTACTAAAGTGACAAAAGGAGAAGGAATGATGCATTTGATCCTATCCAACCTTAATGAAAACTTAAACAAATAACATAGATTGAAGCCTTAAGAACTTGGCTTCTATCAAGGGATTTGTGAAAATTCAACAACTTGATCACTTGTTTGATAATAGAGCACTTCAAAGATGCAATCTTGAAGAAGATTTCGAATGAAGTGCATGTGTAGCTCAATTTGTTTGTTACATTGATGTTGAATTGAATGTTGAGAAAGATAAATGGCACACTTGTTGTCACACCATAGGGTGGTTGAATGTTTCCCTGATAAACCAAACTTGGAAAGGATTCGTCGAATCCAAAGGGATTCCCAACTTCATAATCTATTGCACAATATTATACTTCTACTGAAAAAAGATAAATTGCATCACGTTTCTTTTATGGCCAGGTAATAGGCCATGAACCAAGGTCGAAAACATATCCTCTAGTGGACTTTCAATCATAAAGGTTGCCAAACTAGTTTGAATTATTAAAACTAATCAAAATAGGAAATACCCTTGAACGATTAGGTATCGCAAACTAAACTATACCCTAGATATACCAAAATATCTTCTTTTCTTATTTCTAGTAGATTTCATGTCGATCTTGTATATATCCGACAATGAGACTGCAAGATACCAGATATATAAAATATGCAGAACAGAAATGAAATGCTAGAAATGACAGAATAACAGTAAAATATCCATCATAATCTTCACAATACACATAAATGATATACGAAATAGCAACAGAAATAACACTTTGATTCAGATAGCAATGTTCACAGGCCTCTTCGAGGGGGAAACCTCCAGTCGAGCAGCGCTCTGTTACAATAATCTCCAAGCTAGGGTTTTCATACCCTCGACCCTTATTTATACTAAATGTGTCTATTAAGAGAAGCATCTAGAGGAAGATCCTTCTAGAAGCAGGAGCTTCTATTAGGTCTTCTTACATCCGCCTTATTCTATTTTATTGAAAGGTCTTATTAATATTGACCTTTATTACATCCGAATACATTGATCTACCTATGTACGGGTTAGGACCTTAACATGTTCGCCCCCTTAAAAACAGCCTTGTCCTCAAGGCTTGAGATGTGGAAATTGCTGCAGAATGGTAGCTGGTTCCCAAGTGGCATCTGCTGGAGTCATATCTTTTCACTGTACTAGCACTTCCTTGATGGTTCTTTGATGCAGGCGACGCTCCCGCTGGTCCAAAACTGCTTCTGGTTGTAGCCAAATGGATCCTTCTTCAACTAACTCTGGAAGGTTGGTTTGAATTTGGCACCTGGTTCCAATCACCTTCTTCAAGCATGAAACATGAAAAATAGGATGTAGCTTCGAATGATTGGGCAGAGCTAACTGATATGCAACTTGTCCCACATGCTTGAGAACTGTGTAAGGGCCATAAAATTTGGGTGCTAGCTTCTGAAACTGCTCGGCCTTGAGGGAAGTTTGCTTATATGGTTACAGTCTCAGAAACACCTGATCCCCTTCGGCAAATTGGCATTCAGATCGACCTTGATCTGCTTGCTGCTTCATTCTATTCTGGGCCATGACCAATTTCTCTTTAAGGGTACGAAGGATATCCTCTCGGACTGTAAGTGTTTGGTCAACCGCCTAGACCTTCGAGGTACCCGGTAAGTATGAGAGAACTGATGGTGGCTTCTGTCCATACACTGCTTCAAAAGGAGTCATGTGAGTGGTTGTATGGTATGTAGTGTTGTACCACCATTCGGCGAGGGGTAACCATTGACCCCACTGGTGTTGTTTTTCAGAGGCAAAGCACCTTAGATATGTTTCCAAACACTTGTTGACGACTTCCGTTTGACCATCTGTCTGGGGATGATAAGTTGAGCTGAGATGCAATTGTGTGCCTTGTAGCTTAAACAATTCTTGCCAAAAATTGCTTGTGAAAGTTGGGTCTCGATCAGAAACAATAGAGTTTGGCATGCCGTGAAGCTTGAAGACCTGATCCATGAAAATTTGAGCCACCATGGATGCAGTAAATGGGTGGTGAAGAGAACAAAAATGAGCATACTTGGAAAGGCGATCCACCACCACCATTATGACTGATTTATTCCCCGATTTGGGTAATCCTGTAATAAAGTCCATAGAGATATCCTTCCAAATAGCAGGGGGAATCGGAAGCGGTTGGAGGGTGCCTG
>ML789367.1:335041-368277 GCA_009831015.1 Picea engelmannii | reverse complement strand
GTTGGCTCCAAATCTAATGTAACCATTCAGAAAAAACCTCGACCTCGCTCCACTAAATCGCGAGGTGCTATAGAAGGCGGCTTGACCCCTCTCGCACACCCCTCACCTTCTTCGATATCTCCTTCTACTAACCCTGTGACTGTTTCTTTGGCCCTTAGAGAAAGTCTTCCATCTACAGGGGTTGACCCATGATACTTTTTTCCCTTAACTTGCACGGGTTCGGAGGTGCCCACAAACTAGCCTCCCTTAAATCGCTTCTTCTACAAACTTCTCCAGTTGTTGTTTTTCTCCAAGAGACCTTAGATTCTGTAGACAAGGCCATGAGCTCTTTCCTAAAATGCCTTCCCTCTTAGAACTGTGTGGCATTGGATCCTAATGGAAGATCTGGTGGTCTCCTAGCCGGTTGGAACCCTGCTTTGGCTGAATTGAATGCCCTTGGCAACTTTGCAGGTATCTACTTGGAAGGAAGATTCAGGAATACAGAGGTAGAAGTCAAACTTCTCAATTTCTATGCTCCATACAAGGACCTTGAAATCTTCTGGCAACCAATCGTTGACTCGGGACTCCTCAAAGAACCAGGCCTCATTCTTGGTGGTGACCTAAACTTTACTCTCTCCTTAATGGAAAACAATGATCCACTTTCAGATTACTTCTTAAATATATTATAGGATTCAGGACTGGTGGACCTTGCCCCATCACACCTGTCTCCGACTTGGCAGAATGGCCGCTTTGGTAAAAGCTGGCATCTCCAAATGCATCGACAGATTTCTTGTGGACGAAAATCTTCTCTCCAGTTTGAACTCTCTTAAGTCCTGGACTATTAACTCAGACATATCTGATCATAATCCGATATGCTTGCAACTTTTCCCTTCTCACAATTGCGCGCCCGCTCCTTTCAAATTCAACAATACTTGGATTTCAGAACCGTATTTCAGAGAGCTAATTCACTCGACTTGGGACTCCATGCAAAACTGGTCAAACAATTCTGCATGTTCTCTTTTGTGTGAAAAATTGCATTTTTTAAAGAAACAAGTACTCTTATGGAAAAAAAGGAAAAAACTCCAGCAGAAGGTGGATTTAAAACACATTGAAGTAATTCTATCAAAGGTTTTTGAAAGCCGACTGTCCCAGATATTCACTCAGGAGGAATTAAATCTTATTTGAGCCCTAAAGACAAGGAAAAATAAGATTCTAGAACATGAAGAATCGTCCTGGCGACTAAAAAGTCGTGCTCTTTGGCTGCAAAATGGTGATAGTAATACCAGATTTTTCCACAAATTCGCCACACAGACGAGATTGCAAAATACAATCTGGGACATCAATATGGATGATGGTAAGACTCTATCTAATGAATCGGAGATCAAGGAGCATGCATACAATTTTTTTAAATCACAGTTCGAGAGCCCAGAAGCCGAAATCATGTAGAATCAAGTTCATTTCATAAAATATGTCCCAAGAATGTTCTCCAATGCAGAAAGTGATGAAATAGGGGTGCAAATCACCATTGAAGAGCTGGAGTCTACTATCAAAATTCTACCAAAAGAGAAGAGCCCAGGCCCGGATGGGTGGACGCAAGAGTTATTTCTCTCCTTCTTCGACCTTTTGGGAAAGGACCTCCTCTCTACTGTTGAGGAATCAAGAATTAAAGGATTCATTCCAGGAATTATAAATGCCACATTCTTCACTCTTATCCCAAAAGTGAGTAAACCAACTACTTTCAATGATTTCATGCCTATAGCCTTGTGTAATTTTGTATACAAAGTGATTGCTATGGTCATTGCAAACCGAATAAAAGGTAAACTAGCACTCTGCATAACCAAAGAAAAATTTGGGTTCCTTAAAGACAAACTGATCTACGATGTTGTTGGCCTCGCTCAGGAGAGCCTCCACACAGTCAAAACAAAAAAAATCAGCTCAGTCATCTTGAAACTGGATCTAAAAAAGGCTTACGATAAAGTCAACTAGAAATTTCTGAGATTAGTTCTCATCCAAAGTGGGTTAAAGGGGGATGTTTTCCAATGGATTATGGCATACATCACAAACATTAGTATGGAAGTCCTCATTAACGGTTCTTTGACCTCTTTTTTCAAAATTCAACGAGGGTTGAGATAGGGTTGCCCCCTCTCTCCTTTGTTGTTCCTCCTTGTCATAGATTGTCTAAGTAGACATATCAAAAAGGCAGCTTCCAGTGGTTCATTCAAAGGAGTCAAATTAGCAGTTGACACTTTTATAATCCATTTAATATTTGTAGATGATGTACTCATTTTGGGGAATGGAAATATTGAAGAATGGACTACTCTTTATTCAATTTTATAACACTTCTGTCAAGATTCATGCATGGTTATAAACTGCCAGAAATCCTTCTTTATAGCCCAGAATATCACTTCGGATCTAGCCAAAAAATTGAGTTCTATTTATAATATTCAATTCCAGGAGTTCGATGAAGGGATGAAGTACCTAGGGTACTTTTTAAAAGAAAACAACTACATAGTGGCTGACTGGATTTGGCTAACCAAAAAAATTGAAAAAAGAATTGGAAGCTGGACATTCAGGTGGCTTTCCCTTGGCAGTAGAGTAGTACTGGCAAAGGCGGTCTTGTAGAGTTTACCTATCTACTGGCTTAGTCTAGTTAAAATCCCTTCTTCTACATTACATCAAATAAAAAAACTCATCTCAAACTTTATTTGGAGAGGCTCCAGGAAAACAAATGGCTTCCATCTAGCAAGACGGAAAAAGATCGTTCTCCCTAAGGATTGCGGAGGATGGGGTTTGCAGAATTTCGAATGGTTTTCCCAAGCACTTGTAGCGAAATCATGTTGGAGAGGCCTCTTTGGCAATGGACTATGGAGCACAGTGCTAAGGAAAAAATACATGAAAGGAATCGATGTTCCTTCTTGGATCAAAATGAATAATTTTCATTTTCCATCTGCTTCCATCGTATGGAGATCCTTGATGTCACCCCTTCCAATCATTTTAAGATGGATAGCTTGGTCCATGGGTAATGGTAAGTTAATTTCTATTAGCCTAGACACTTTTATTGGAGGTAATGACAGGTGTTTTCCTTCCCCTGCACTCGCTACATTTCTTCATAACCATAACATCTATACTTTAGCCTAAGCAACACACCCCAAAGATACAGTCAGTATGACAGAATGGTTAGACTCCAACCACATTAAACTAACCAGTCTTCTTTCTTTAGAATGGGAGTCCTTTGTATTAACTCTTTGTTCAAGTGGAATCGCCCTCTCCACCTCAAATGACAAATTGGTCTGGTCATGGAATCCCTCAATGGGATCTGTACCCGTCAACTATGCATTCCTTTCCATTATCCACACAAATTTTAAGGAAGAGAAATGCTGGTGGTACAGACCCATATGGGTAATCAAAATTCCAAGTAAAATTAAACTGTTTTCTTGGCTATGTTTGAAGGACAATATTCTAACAGGGTTAAATTACCAGCATAGAGGGGGAATCGGTCCTTTTGCATGCATCTTTTGCCTCGCTACCGAAGACTCAATAGACCATATCTTTAACACCTGCAAAGTCTTGGTTTTTATATGGAAAGAGATACTAGCCTTGATGAAGATCCAGGATGAATGGGGTGACGAGTCATTAGAAGGAAATCTCCACAATTGGTTCCTCAAACATCCAAAGAAAAGACACGTCCTCTTCATGGTGATTCGGGGAATATGGAAATACAGGAATAAGATCTTATTTGAAAATTGGAAAAGACAAGACTCTGCCATTATAAAGAAAATATTTTTCTCAATCCAAGAAATTCAAGAAGATAACAAACCAGATAAGATGGATCTCATCCTAAATCCTATTTTTTTTTATGATACTCCAATCATCTTTTTTGATGGGGCAACCTCAGGATATAAATGTGGCATTGGTTTATATATTAAAATCAACAATGTTCACAACTACATAGGATTTTTACAGGAGGAGAGGGAAACAACATGAAATCCGAACTTATGGGACTATGGGGCCTTTTACATTTGGAAAAAACGCTGGCTTTGAACAGATTAATGATAGCAGGAGACTCCAAAGCTACCATTGACTGGATTAAAGGTGCCACAAAACTCAATTGTATCTATCTCAAACCCTGGCAACATAAAATAAAAGCACTCCAAGAGTAGTATGAAAGTGTTAAATTCATCCATGTGCATACAATTTACAACCAGATTGCTGATCAACTATTAAAACAAGTGTTAAATTGCCCCCGGGGGTTGCTTTATCTTGAGGAGATTTCAGATGAAGCTATAGTGCACACAGAGAAAATACCATTGTTCTAATCACAACATGTTTTCACAGTCATCATTCTTGATACTAGTCTTTGTTATGATAATGTATTAAACAAGTCAGCAAGTCATTTACAAGGAGGAATTAGATACATATAGCATATAGTCAAGGCATCTAAAACTTTTGTTTCCTCATGGAGAAATATGAAAACAAAAGTGAAATATCAAAGATATATAATTACAATATTTTCACTTGATTCTTTTAATAGAATAGCAGTGAGAATGGTTTTTTCCTGCTGAAAAAAAAAACATCAACAAAAAGACAATATCATACATTATATTAAAAAAAGACATCATATAATTATTTTATTTCATTTATTATATCAATTATAAAAAACACATTATATAAACAAATAAATTTATATAAGAAACCTTGAATACATTTATTATATTAAGAAAAATACAATATTAATATTAATTAATTGATTAAGAAAAATACAATATCAATATTATTTATTTTATTATATTTATTATATCAAGAAAATATAAAAACCAAATGCATACTAACAATATATTAAGCAATATATAAGAAATACCACATTTTATATTTTTGTTAAATTTAGGATATTTTATATTTGTGGAAAGATATAAATATCTTTTTTAAAGATTCCATTATAAAAACATTATTTCCCATGAAAATTTTATTTCATTATAAAATATAAAAATAAAATAATATATACAAAGAAAACATCATGACATGAAATAATTTGTCATCTTTGTGACACTAAAATGGTTGAAGACGAAAATCACGTTTCCCTAAAATGGTTCAGTTAAAGGTTCCCATATCGCGTTAGATTTTATTTTAAGGTTCACCAAAGATTAATTTTCAGAATGTGTGGGACACAAACCAACCTTTTCATGCGATGAACATGCCACCGACATTGCAATATTAAGAATAAAACAAGATGTTACAAAGTGATGAACATAGTAATGTTCTGTTCTATCGAACATATTAACGTTGGACAATGAAGAACATAGTAACGTTGCAATCTAATGAACATAATAATGTTGCAATGTGATGAACATAAATTGACGTCGTAATTTCATGAACATAGGCATGTCATCGTAACATAAATAGACATTGCACTCTAGTGCACGTCATCCTGTCATTGCAATGTGATGAACATTTCCTCATTTTGCAATGTCACACACTTATTCTAATGTCGCAATGTGACAAACAATTCCAAACATTGCAATGTGTCAAACAAACTAACTTTTCAATCTACCAAACATATTAACGACACAATGTGATGAACATATAACGCTGCAATGTGATGTACATATTAAAGTCACAATGTGATGAACATAGTGAAATTGCAATCTACCAAACATAGTAATGTCACAATATGTGACAAACATAGGCATGTCGTCGCAATGTGGATAGTAAGGTCACAATGTAACGAACATAAACAGAGGTTGAAATGTATCCCGCGTCACCCTGCCATTGCAATATGATGAACATTTCCTCACATTGCAATGTGATGTACATATCTTGACGTCACAACATGACAAACATTTCCAATCATCGCAATGTGATGAAGATATACATACATCATAATGTGACAAACATTTCCAAATGTCGTAATGTGTCAAACATATATGGATGGTCTTAGTCCCTAAAGTTGCACTTGACTGTGAGAGGGAAAGCCAGGGAATCATCGAGTTATTGCAAAAGTGTTTTGAGGGTTTTTATGGTTTGGTTTTTGAATAAAGTGGTTGAAAACTGGCTCAAGGTAATAAAATAAATGAGAAAATCAAAATAAGAACATAAAATATCCCATTGATTGGTTAAATAAGGAAAATAGAAAATGAAGTTTTCAATTTGTCAACTTCACACAAATTCTTATCTCAAAATATCATTAAGAAATAAAACCATCAACCTGAAATCAAAACATGAAAATAATCACCACAACAAATTCTTTATTGTATTAATCAATAATCAAGAAAACAAATGCATTGTAGTTTGAATAATGAGATCAAGCATGATTTTTCTATTTGGTTGATACAGAAAAATCGCGACCTAACACGCAGGGGCGTGAGGATGTGACCTAGCTCAGGTACATTGCAACGATTAGGGCCTCCCCAGCCATGGACGCTAGTGGGGGCGCCATCCCCACCCCTTCCCCATTGCCAAAACTGGATTCCTTCAGAAAGCTGGTCGCCGCAGCCTCCAAGAGACTGTCGTCAGCAGCACAATAGAAATTTGTGAAGAAATTGGATTGCATCCCTAGTGTTGAATTTCCATTGGAAGAAACTTGCAAAACGACATTCAACTTAGCAGACAGAGGACTTATCGGGCAATTTACCGGCCTCTGGCCCTCTCCTAAATCCGTTGAAGCCTGGGTGCAGAGGAACTGGAACCCGCTTATATCAGAAGGAATAAAGAGCCACTTCGTAGGGAAAGGATACTTTGTATTCGTCTTTGAAAAACCTGAAGACAAAAACCTCATCTTCAGAAACGACCCTTACTTCATGGGGCCATAGGGGTTATACCTGAACAAATGGACCCCGGACTTCGACCCAACTCGGGATGTGCCCTCTGTCGTTCCAGTGTGGGTTCATCTACCTCATCTCCCTTTACATTGCTGGAACCAAAAATCATTGCATGCAATCGGCAACACGCTTGGAAGGTATATAGATCAAGCAACGAGAAAAGATCAGTACTCATGCGCACGGATCTGCGTGGAGGTTGATCTGGAAGTGGGATTACTGGAGGAAATTAAACTCACGGCCGCAGACTGGATGCATATTCAGGAGATAGACTATGAGAAGATACCCTTCAAATGCTGGCACTGCCATGGCTACGGCCACTTCGCAAGGCACTGCAAAAAAAAGAATGCAGAAGAAAGTGAAAACGCGAAAGCAAAATCAGTGGACCGCAGTGTAGAAAACAGGGACAACAAAATCCATAACCAAAGGAGCAACGAAGAACGGAAACCCCGGGAAAATAGAGCAAGAGAAAATCAACGGGAGCTCCAACCCTCCACCGCATGCAGAACCTCAAACAGAAAAGGCCATCAACGACATAGAAGAACCAGAAATCATGGACAACAGGATACAACCAAGCCCCCCTCCAAATGGGAAAGATACACGGGTACCTAGGCAAACAGCAGGAACCCTGGAAGTAGCCCCCTCTCCATCATATGCTGACATAGCCAGAAAGAAAGTAATAGATCCATCAAGCTCCTCGGAGGATGAGATCCTAGAAAGGCCAGCCAAAAGAGAAGGAAGGAAATCTCGTAAAGAAGCAAGGGAGGAAGAGGAAGAAAGATAAAAGACCCAAGGAAGCCAGCCCACCATAGAAATGTCAATCGGTAGAAACACAAGAATAAGGTCTCTAAAAGGAGGAGGCCTAATCACCCCGAACAACAAGTAATGAAAATCGTCTCTTGGAACTGTAGAGGATTGGGGAACCCGACAAAAATTGAAGCGGTCAAGGATCTGATGAAAGTGGAACCAGCATATATCCTCATGCTCCAAGAGACAAAAATTGAAGGGGAAGCCCTTCTAGAGATCAACAAATACAAATGGCAGAAAAAAACAGGGAAAGCAATCAGCGCAAGGGGCACTTCCGGAGGTATAGCAACATTGTGGAAGGCAGAGAAGTTCATCCTTGTCAACTCCTACAACACACAGCACTGGAGATTTACAGAGCTCAAGAACGTAGCAAGTAAGTTAACTATTGCATTATTCAATTTATATGTTCCGACTTTGCACACTGAAAAGAAAGAATGTTGGAAAACTTTAAACAATTTTCTAGAGAAAAACTCCCCAAGCAACATAATCATAGTCGGAGACCTTAACCTAGTCATGAATGGAAAAGAAAAGAGGGGAGGAAGGTCCAGCAAGGACCAAATGATTTTTTTAGTAGAAGACATTATACAACAGTGGGACCTAATGGATTTTAAACCACGAAAAGGGCTGTACACTTGGACCAATAACAGGACAGAGGAGGAACACATCTCTGCCAGATTGGATAGGTTTTTGGTCCAAAGCACTTTGCTATTGGAAAGGAAGCTGATTTCCACTGCCATCCTCCCCAAGCTCACCTCGAACCACAAACCCATCATGCTCCAGCTAGAGGAAGAAGAAAACTTAGGCCCAATCCCATTCAGATTCAGCCCACTGTGGAAAATAAAGAGAGGGTTCGCAGAAACGGTCCAATGGGCATGGTATACCCCAGTTACTGGCTCTCCCAACTTTGTCTAGGAACAAAAACTAAAAATAACAAAAAAAGCCCTCAAGGAATGGAGCAAACTCCTAGAAAGCAACCCCAATACCCAAAGAAAGGAGTCAGTGTAGCAGTTGGGACAACTACAGAATGAAATGGAAACAATAGACATTGCCAGAACAGATTTGGAAAAGGTGCAAGTAGCCCAATGCAGAACTTACCACTCCTTCAGAAATGAAGAAGAATATTGGAGGCTAAAATCCCGTAGCCTTTGGCTGGAAGCTGGCGACAGAAATACATCCTACTTCCACCGTCAATTTAAAGCCCGCCTCTCCAGGAACCATATCTCCGAGATCACAACCAATTAAGGGAAGCTTTGCAAAGGAATAAATCAAATAAAGGCCGATGTTGCCTCACACTTCCATCAACTTTACAGAAAAGAGAATCATGACAATGAAGAAGGTTATAATGAATTCCTCACGAATATCCGGACATTGGTAACAAAAGAGGACAACAGGATCATACTCAGCAGCTAAAGGCTACGCTATGCTACAACAACAGGAAAATAGACCACTCTCGGCAAGGTTTTGGTTGGAGGTATGGGACTCAATGGAGATCCCAAAGGTAAATTTCTTTTTCTGGACACTCATGTACAGAAAGATTTTGACTGGTGAAAAATTATTGAAAATAAATATTGCTAGTCCACACAGATGCTCTCTATGCAGAGAAGCCATGGAAACCTCGGATCACTTATTTGTAGGCTTCCATTTCGCAAACAAAGTCTGGCAGCTTGTCCTCCATGGCCTCAAGGTCGCTTCCCCCACCAACATCTTAGTAGTGGATCTATTTACAACCTGGAAGGATAGCTACCCTTCGATCTCCTTGAAAACAATATGGGCCAGAATCTGGATCTCCATCCCCAAGTACGTATGTTGGAAGCTATGGCTAGCAAGGAATGAGCAAATTTTCAACAACACAGAGTGGACCCCCAACATGGTAGCAGTGAAAGCAAAAGGTCTTCTCCTAGAAACTTTGAGCTCCCAAAACCTCAAAACTGATAACTCGCTGCAGCAGGAAGAAAAGGAGTGGCTCGGTGCCTTTGTGGTGAACCTTCAGACTCATAGCATTGGAAAATCCCATCTTGAAACAGAATGGAGGCTAAGAGACAATCACGACACATTCCAGAGTTGGTGGCAGAAACAAGGCATAACTACAGTGTTCTTCGACGACGCCTCCAAAGGAAACCCTGGGACAGTGGGAGCTGGAGGAATCATCTATTCCAGTGAAGGGGAAATACTAGAAACCTTTTGTTGGGGTCTCGGACAACGAACCAACAATCAAGCAGAAATCCTGAGTTTGATAAAAGTCTTCCAAATAGCCAAGGAAAGAGGACAGCGAGAGCTACAAGCATTTGGAGACTCCGAGATCTTGATCAAAGTGATTCATTCAAGAGGACAGTTCAAAGACACTGGCCTAAACAAGAATTTGCTAAGGTTAAGACACATTCTTAAAGACTTCACCTCCTTCAACTACTACCATATACTCAGAGACTCAAACAAAGAAGCAGACAAACTAGCCAATGAAGGTTGCCTCTTGGCCCAAGGATAAATCAGCGTAAATGGTGGAGACCTAGTAAAAATATGTATTCCTTGAAAAGGACAACAGCTTGTAAAAGAATGTAAAAGGTCAAAAGATTTTGTGAAGGATGTAAGGCTTCGGCCAGTTGGATTTTCCAATCAATAAAATACATAACCGTTTTAGTTAAAAAAAATAAAAATGAGATCAAGCATGAAGAAAGAAAACATAGTAGAAAAGAGTGTCTAACCATCCATATGCCTTTGCTATTAAGTGTCAAATAGAATAATAATGCCTTACAATGAGTTTCAGAATAAGTCCTTTGGATCTGCAATTTCCCCCCTCTATAACTTCTCATTCTATAGAGTTTATATAGAAACAATACATAATTATCAAGATCCAAAAGAAATGGATCTGAAAATATCCTCATCTATATTTAGTTTCTTTTTTCAAATAATCAAAGAGAAGATCCAATCTGATCTCCAATTTGAATTGATGGGGTGGCTTGTCAACTGTTGTCCATGAGATTTTTTAGGAAAACAAATCTGGTAAATTCCTGAAAAATAGGGTCCAACAATCTCTTCGTATCTCTTAAATGGTGATAGTTATGTAAACACTAAGAGATTTTTTTGTGAAGGGACTCATTCCCATCAAAAACCTCTTTTTGTTTCAAAAAATTCATCACCATATGTTCTCCAACCTCTCCCAAAATTACTGACTAAAACAAGAAATTATTTATTGTGAAATATCAGAAAAATAGGCCTCAAAGATCAATTCAAATCTCTTAAAATGTGATTGTTGTGTAAAAACCAAGAGATGTTTTTGTTATGGGGCATGTTCGCAACAAAAAACTCTTTTGGTTTCAACAAATTCATCTCTAGCTGTTCTGCAACTTCTCTTGAAGAAAAAAACTAAACAGGTAAAAATAGCATAGTATTTCCTGTAGCTTTATTAGAAAATTAGGCTTCAAAGATCAATTTGAATCTCTTAAAATGTGATTGTTGTGTAAAAAACGAGAGAGGTTTTTGTGAAGGGGCATGTTCCCAACAAAAACCTCTTTTGGTTTCAACAAATTCCTCTCCAGTTGTTATGTAACCTCTCTTGAAGATAAAGACTATAAAAGGTATAAAACATAGTATTTCTTGTAGCTTTTCTAGTTCTGCAAAATAATAGCCTTTGTCATCAGAAAACACTACTTCATATTTTGATTATTTAGTGGTTTCTCTTGTTATAGGTCTTATAGAATACTGAGCAATTTATTTTCCTTTTCTTTGTATCTTCCCCAAGTTTTTGTCTTCTTTTGTTTTCTTGTGTAATGGAAGCCATTTTACTTTTTGTTTGATAGAAAATTCATTAACTGTGATACTCTTTTTTTGTGTGGCTGCCTTCTTCCCTTTGCCCTTTCTTTGTTTTCTTGGCTGTGGATCAGGATTTAGGGATTGAATCATCCAAGTCTAGGGTTTCTGTGAATTATGGTCAGGACGATATGCCACTCTTGTCTAATCCAGCTGTGAGGGAGTCCCTTTTTCCAATTCGGATTTTTCTTATCTAGAAGCAAGAATTGATCGACAAACTCTGTAACCACATGCTCTTTCTAACACCATCTTTCTCCTCCAACCACCAATCTGCAAGCTTTATAAATTGTTTGTTCTGTCACCAGCATCAACATCTTCTCGATCTCCACCTCGTGACAATCAAATTTCAGTGCAAACTCCATGGAGACCTTCTCATCGTAACCTTGAAAAGTGGTAAGGAATTCAAACCACCTGGCATCTCTGAACCTTTGATCCATCTAAGGAAAAGCTTCGAGGAGTTTAGCACCCTCGGGTTCTAATATGACTACTTGTCCACTTCTCTTAGGCGCCATCAAAACACAATGCTATAACTAGCACGATTCGGATTCTGAATTTGCCACCTACAATCTATTAGTATATAACTATTCTTCTGAGAAAATACATGTGCCTAAAATTCAACAAAATCAAACATAGAATGATAGGTTCAATATAATGATCATTGAGAATTGGACGATTTGAAATGAGTCCTTTGCGGGTACAGAGCAATCCGATCATGTAACGGTTTGAATCAAAAAATGATTCCAAAGCTATTGTGGGACACATGTGAATTCTCAAACCACGATTTGTGTCATCATAACGAAATCTGGGTGATGGGTGCATATCAAGGCATGATTCTCTTTGCACTACGGGAATAAGTCTATTCCCATAGCGCTATTAATGACTTAGCATAATTTTGAATTTGCAAGATTCAAATAGGCATATGAAGTGACACATCTTGTAAAACCATGTCTTAACTCGCCAAATTTAAGGAAATTGTTCAAAAAGCTAAAAATGTGAAACATAACAAACTGAAAAGAAAGATTAAAATCAAATGAAAGAAAACAATGAAGCACAGGTAGGGAGGGTTTAGGATTAGAGTTTCTCACTAAATTAAAAGCAAAATTAGAGACTAACACTGGCTCCTTCTGGGGGATGATGCTCTCCCCATGAGGCATCAAGAACAAACAGACCACTGTGCCTTTTCCTCTATGCATCTGCGCAACGCAACCTGCAAAATTTTGTCTCTACAAACATTCACATTTTTCTGTGTTGTGCCTAGTCCATTGTGTTATGGAGTCAATTGATATCATTCAAATCTGGCCCAAACTTCTACAACTTTGCTCCTCATTTGAAGCCAAAACTAACCCTGTCAATAGTGCTTTATATGCATTGGGCATGGAGTATTTATTTCAAAACTAAAACTAAATTTTCTACTGCAAACTAATAGACTGAAAATAATCTCATACTTGATGGCGCGCTTATTCTTCTATATGTTCCTACTTCTAACCAATAAAAACTAGTTCATCATGTGGCATCGTGCTTCCAATGAAGCCATGATAACATCAAACAATTTACCAAAGATCTTTCAACACAAATAGAAATCATAGAAGAATTCTTTATGCATAACAGAATTTTAATTTGTAATACATACCTACAACCCTCATCTGATTTAATTCCAAAAATAGCAAGGATGAAATTTTTAAGAAACATAAATCCATGTAAATGGATACCGGATCATAGAAAGAAGTAGATTGATAACTGAAAATGATTACCTCTATTTGCTTCTCGATACTTCCATATACCGGTTCTGACTGTACATGACAAATGGGTAGAATGTTCTCATAAATCTATTGATCAAATCTAACATTGCTATATGTTGCCTCATATATCTGTTCTTGATGAGCAACCTCTTGATTTTCCTCCTTAATCACATGTAACAACATACCATAGGAATCCACTTGAAGGAGTTGAGGAAAGACCTCTTCTTCAACTATTTTTTCATTCAGATCTAAGACAACAGGTGCATCAGAAACAAAATCTAATGCATTCACAACTACGCACTCATCTTTCCTATTATCAATTAGATTTGGAAAATCTTCCTCAACAACATGATTTTCATTCTTGCAATCAGAAGAAACATTTGCTTTCTGCTGAATATGCTTATCAAATTCATCACAACAATTTTCAAAAAGACTTTCAGCTGAAAAATATTCTTTACAAAATATATTGAAAGAATTATGAAAACTTGCCAATGAGTTAATACTTGAAGCTAGAAGAGATCTACACCAGTCAAGGGATGCTCCCTTCAATGAGTATATGAAAATCTTGATCTTGACATCCTCATGCACAATCTGACGTTCATGAATAAACTCATGAAAATCTAGTATATGCTCAGCCGGAACCTCCCAATCTCCGCCTTTAAATGTAGGAAGGGCACCTTCCCATTCATCTCTGCTAGGAATTGGGTTTGGAAAACAAATGACATCTGAAAAATCATAAAAAGAAAACCTTTGAGCCAAAATGGCTTCCATGCTTGGATCTAGTGGAGTCGCCTATTAATCTTTAGACAGTGGAGTCGCCATGGTGAAATATCTGCAGTCATGTATCTATCCCCTTCCTGTTCACCATCAAGAAGCAGATCTAATCATTGTCATTCTCCCAGGGATAAATACTTCATGTCTCTGTCCCCGGCAACGACGCCAAAAGATGTTAGCCCCTAAAGTTGCACTTAACTGTGAGAGGGAAAGCTAGGGAATCATCGAGTTATTGAAAAAGTGTTTTGAGGGTTTTTATGGTTTGGTTTTTAAATAAGGTGGTTGAAAACTAGCTCAAGGTAATAAAATAAATGAGTAAATCAAAATAAGAACATAAAATATCCCATTCACTGGTTAAAAGGTATTGATTAAAAAAATAAGAAAAATAGAAAATGAAGTTTTCAATTTGTCAACTTCACACAAATTCTTATCTAAAAATATCATTAAGAAATAAGACCATCAACCTGAAATCAAAACTTGAAAATAATCACCACAACAAATTCTTTAATGTATTAATCAATAATCAAGAAAACAAATGCATTGCAGTTTGAATAATGAGATCAAGCATGAATAAATAAAACAAAGTAGAAAAGAGTGTCTAACCATCCATATGCCTTTTCTATTAAGTGTCAAATAGAATAATAATGCCTTACAAGGAGTTTCAGAATAAGTCCTTTGGATCTCCAATTTTTCCCCCTCTATAACTTCTCATTCTACAAAGTTTATATAGAAACAATACATAATTATCAAGATCTAAAAGAAATGGATCTAAAAACCTACTCATCTATATTTAGTTTCTTGTTTCAAATAATCAAGGAGAAGATCCAATATGATCTCCAATTTGAATTGATGGGGTGGCTTGTCAACTGTTGTCCATGAGATTTTTCAGGAAAACAAATCTAGTAAATTCCTGAAAAATAGGGTCCAACAATCTCTTTGTATCTCTTAAATGGTGATATCTGTGTAAAAACTGAGAGAGGTTTTTGTGAAGGGACTCTTTCCTATCAAAAACCTATTTTGGTTTAAAAACATTCATCACCCTATGTTCTCCAACCTCTCCCAAAATTACTGACTAAAATAGGAAATTCTTTATTGTGAAATATCAGAAAAATAGGCCTCAAAGATCAATTCGAATCTCTTAAAATGTGATTGTTGTGTAAAAAATGAGAGAGGTTTTTGTGATGGGGAATGTTCCCAAAAAAACTCTTTTGGTTTCAACAAATTCATCTCCAGCTATTTTTCAACCTCTCTTGAAGAAAAAAACTAAAACAGGTAAAAATAACAGAGTATTTCTTGTAGCTTTATAAGAAAATTAGGCTTCAAAGATCAATTTGAATCTCTTAAAATGTGATTTCTGTGTAAATACCGAGAGGTTTTTTGTGAAGGGGAATGTTCCCAACAAAAACCTCTTTTGGTTTCAACAAATTCCTCTGTAGTTGTTCTGTAACCTCTCTTGAAGATAAAGACTATAACAGGTAAAAAACAGAGTATTTCCTGTAGCTTTTCTGGTTCTGCAAAATAATAGCCTTTGTCATCAGAAAACACTACTTCAACTTTTGATGATCTGGTGGTTTCTCTTGTTATAGGTCTTATAGAATACTGAGCAATTTATTTTCCTTTTCTTTGTATCTTCCCCAGGTTTTTGTCTTCTTTTGTTTTCCTGTGTAATGGAAGCCTTTTTACTTTTTGTTTGATAGAAAATTCATTAACTGTGATACTCTTTTTCTGTGTGGCTACCTTCTTCCATTTTCCCTTTCTTTGTTTGCTTGGCTATGGATCAGGATTTAGGGATTGAATCAGCCAAGTCTAGGGTTTCTGTGAATTATGATCAGGACGGTATGCCACTCTTGTCTAATCTAGTTGTGAGGGACTCCCTTTTTCCAATTTGGATTTTGCTTATCTAGAAGTAGGAATTGATTGACAAACTCTGTAACCACATGCTCTTTCTAACACCATCTTTCTCCTCCAACCACCAATTTGCAAGCTTTATAAATTATCTGTTCTGTCACCAGCATCGGCATCTTCTCGATCTCCACCTCGTGACCATCAAAGTTCAGTGCAAACTCCATGGAGACCTTCTCATCGTAACCTTGAAAAGTGGTAAGGAATTCAAACCACCCAGCATCTCTGAACCTTTGAGCCATCTGAGGATAAGCTTCGAGGAGTTCAACACCCTCGGGTTCTAATATGACTACCTGTCTACTTCTCTTAAGCGCCATCAAAACACAATGCTATAACTAGCACGATTCGGATTCTGAATTTTCCACCTGCAATCTATTACTATATAACTATTCTTTTGAGCAAATACCTGTGCCTAAAATTCAGCAAAATCAGACATAGAATGACAGGTTCAATATAATAATCGTTGAGAATTGGATGATTTGAAATGAGTCCTTTACGGGTACAGAGAAATCTAATCATGTAACGGTTTGAATCACAAAATGATTCCAAAGCTATTGTGGGACACATGTGAACTCTCAAACCATGATCCGTGTCATCATGACGAAATATGGGTGACGAGCGCATATCAAGGCATGATTATCTTTGCGCTACGGGAATAAGGCTATTCCCGTAGCGCTATTAATGACTTAGCATAATTTTGAATTTGCAAGATTCAAATAGGCATATGAAGTGACACATCTTATAAAACCATGTCTTAACTCCCCAAATTTAAGGAAATTATTCAAAAAGCTAAAAATGTGAAACATAACAAACTGAAAACAAATATTAAAAGCAAATGAAAGCAAACAATGAAGTGTAGGTAGGGAGGGTTTAGGATTAGAGTTTCTCACTAAATCAAAAGCAAAATTAGAGACTAACATATGGGGATAGGCATGTCGTCACATTGTGTCACACATCATCTTATCGTCGAAATGTGATGACTATTTCCTGATGTTGCATTGTGACACATTTCTTCCAACGTCAAAATGTGACAAAACCCACCAACATAATATGATGAACATTGTTAATTGTTGGCCAATATGATGAACATTTCCTGATGTTTCATTGTGATGCACTTATTCCAAATTTGCAATGTGACAAAAAATTTCAAATGTCGTAATGTGTTGAACATAGTAACGTTGAAATCTACCAAACATAGTAAAGTCGCACTATGACGAACACATAACATTGAAATGTGATGAAAATATAGTGTTGCAATATGACGAACATAGTAATGTCACAATGTTATGAACTTAGTAACATTGCAATCTACGAAACATAGTAATGTCACGATTTGATGAAAATTGGCATGTCGTCACAATGTGTCAAACATAAATATATGTCACAATGTGACGAACAATTACGAGCATTGCAATCATATGAACATAGTAAATATATCGTCGCAATATGGAAAACATTTCCTCACGCTGCAAGGCGACGCACATATCCTGACATCGCAATGTGACAAACACTTCCAAACATCGCAATGTGTCGAACATAGTAAACTTGCAATCTACCAAACATCATATTGTTGTGATGTGATGAACATATATAGATGTCGCAGTGTGATAAACATTTCCAAACGTTGTAATGTATCGAACATAGTAATGTTGCCATCTACCATAAATATTAACATCACAATGTGATGAACATATATAGACAACCCAATGTGATAAACATTTCCAAACATCGTAATGTGTCGAACATAGTAACAATACAATCTACCAAACATAGTAGCATCGCAATGCAACAGACATATATGGACGTCACATTGTGATGAACATATATGCATGTCACAATGTAACAAACAATTACAAACATCACAATCAGATGAACATAAATTGGCGTTGTAATGGGACAAATGCAATGTGATAGGCATTTCCATACGTCACAATGGGACAAACAAAACCTATTGTCACAATTTTATGTACACAACCCAATGTGTCGCACTGTGACGAACACATAACATTGTAATGTGATGAAAATATAGTGTTGCAATATGACGAACATAGTAACGTAGCAATGTTATGAACATAGTAACATTGCAATCTATGAAGCATAGTAACGTCACGATCTGATGAAAACAGACATGTCGTCGCAATGTGTCAAACATAAATATATGTCACAATGCGACGAACATAAATACATGTCGCAATGTGTCCCACATCACCCTTTCGTCGCAATATGGAAAACATTTCCTCACGTTGAAAGGTGACGCACATACCCTGACATCACAATGTGACAAACACTTTGAAACATCGCAATGTGTCGAACATAGTAAACTTTCAATCTACGAAACATCATATTGTCGCAATGTGATGAACATGTATGGATGTCGCAATGTGACAAACATTTCCAAACGTTGTAATGTATCGAACATAGTAATGTTGCCATCTACCATGCATAGTAACATCACAATGTGATGAACGTATATAGACACCCCAACGTGACAAAAATTTCCAAACATCATAATTTGTCAAACATAGTAACCATACAATCTACCAAACATAGTAACATTGCAATGCAACAGACATATATGGACGTCACATTGTGACGAACATATATGCACGTCACAATGTAACGAACAATTATGAACATCGCAATCAGATGAACTTAAATTGGCATTGTAATGGGAAAAATGCAATGTGATAGACATTTCCAAACATCACAATGGGACAAACAAAACCTATTGTCGCAGTTTGATGTACACAACCCAATGTGTCAATGTGACAAACATTTTCCGATGTTGCAATGTGAACAACATAACCCACTATCAAACTATGACAAACCTATTCCAATGCTATATCATGAGAAACATAAACCTTCATCGTAATATGATGACCATAACCTTACGATATCAAGTGACGAACAAAAGCTAATGTCACAATGTGATGAACAAAATCGTATGTCGACATGTGATGAACAAAACCTCATTTCACAATCTGATGAACAAACATTGATGTTGGCATGTGATGAACAAACCATGATGTCGCAATTTGACAAAAAAAATATGATCAACAGTAATGCAGTAGTGCCATAGTAAACTATGGTGAACATAATCAACATGGCCCACCATAATGAGATCCACATGGTCAACGAAGGCCAACCATGGGCATGTTCAACCATAATAAACTATGATCAAGCATAGTCAACCATGGTCATGGTCAACCTCAACCATGATGAAGGACAACCATGGTCAACCATAGCCAACCTTTCCTTCCCAAAGTCAACCAAGGTCTACCAAAGTAAACCATGGTCATGGTCACCCATAATTATTTTCATTTTCAATTAAGATATTATTGTATTAATACATAAATAATATATTATTAATGTATTACTACTTTAGTAATGTATTTATTAAGGGATTAATACTTAAGAATGTATTTATTAATACATTATTAATTTATTAATAATTAAATATGTTATATTATACATTAATATATTAATACTTTACTAATGTTTTTATTAATTGATTTAATGTATTAAAGGTATGAAATAATTTTTTTATTATTACTTTAACAATGTATTATTAATATTTTACTTTATTATTATATTAATACTTTAACAATGTAGTAATTAATATTGTATAAATGTATAACTTAATTAATACATTACATTATTAATGCATTAATTAATTAGTACTTTATATTATACATTTATGTAAATTAATACTTTAATTTATACATTATTATAATAATGTAATACTATTTTAGTAATACTTTAACAATGTATTGGTTAAAAATGTATTAATGTATTAATCAATTCATACATTACATTATTAATGTATTAATATTTAATGTGTTACATTATACAGAATGCATTAATACTTTAATTTATATATTACAACAATGTAATAATGTATTGTTAATATATTAATAGTTTATTATGTTACATTATGCATTAATGTATTAATACATTATTTTATTAGTGTATTAATACATGATCAATGTATTAATATATTACTATATTATTACCTTATCAGTGCATTAATTAATGCATTAATGTAATAATGCATTATTTTATTATTGTATTAATACTTGATCAATGTGTTAAAAGTTTAGTAATCTATTTTTTAATGCATTTAATGTATTTATTGATCTATTTAATGTATTGATTTATTACTATATTATTACCTTATCAATACATTAATTAATTAATTAATGCATTACATTATTAATGTATAAATCATTTAATATGTTACATTACACACTAATGTAAATTAATACTTTAATTTATAAATGTTTATTATATATCATATTAATATTAGATTCCACATAAATGTATTAATGTATAATATTAATTTATAATATATTAATGTATTATACTTTAATATATTAATGTATTATATTTTAATATATTAATGTATTATACATTAATATTTTAATGTAATACATTACACATTAATGTTAATGTATTGCTAAATACATCAATACATTATATTATCAATGTTTCAATCTATTAATATGTTATTAATACTTTAGTACATTTAACCATCAATTAATACTTTAATTTATACATTTTTACTATATTTTAAATTAATATTTATATATTCAATTAATGCAATATTAAATTATTATATTAATTAAATGTATTAATTTATTAATGGTTGTTTCCAAGGCATGTTGGTCGTCAACTAGCAACAACCACTTTATAAAAGTGGTTGATATACGTCGATCGATGTCATTTTTCACCTTTCCAAATTAATGATGTCGATAGGCATATATCAACCACTTTTATAAAGTGGTTGTTGCTAGTTTTAGTTGAGTTATTGGATTGTTATAGTTTCAATGACCATTTTTAACTATTATTTCAATGACTATTTATTGGAAGTAATGCTTCCATGAGTAATAGAATAATGTTTACAATAGAATTGTCCCCGAGGTGTAGGACAGTCGGTGACGGAGTGTGTTGTTAAGCCACTCCATGTTGAAAAGTCACCGGTTCGAAACCTACTGGGACAAAAAAATCCAACCATGTTAAGGGTTGGTGTGGCTCAGGCCGGATGCGATCCTCGGGTGATTTTGACGGCTTAGATGACCTTGAGTCGTGGTTTCTCAAGCCACAGGTTAATCCCGATGCCAACAGGTTCAGCCACATTAACAAACAAAAAATAAAATGTTTACAATAGAATTGGTTTGGATTTGAGTTTGTTAAGGAGATATTATCTCAATTATCTAGATTGTGTAGTTAAGATAGCTATCTATCTTAAAATACTCGTAATTGTATTTATATTGTGATTATAGATAATACAAAATAGATTTTTTGTATGTATCTTGATTTGCAATTTGGTATCAGAGATGAATGCTCTGGAATTAACTCCCTCACAGGAGGGTCCAAGAAGATCAGAGGAAGATCAAAGTAGTACAGTTTGTTGTGTGTAAGAGGCATTGCATAAGAGAGCAACAACAGTCGTTTTTTGTTGAGAGAGCCATCATCTCCTGTGTGTAGATTTATAGAGAAGGAGCAAAGTGGAAAACTGGATAAATGCACATAAATTCATTGGAATCTTGCTGAGAAATTTGTTGATTGTGTTCTCCGAATGAAGACGGAACTGTATTTGTTACTTTACGGGTTACAATGTGCATACAATGGCCATTTATGAAGCTTTCCTTTGTGTAAACGGGAACGAGAGTGGTTCTCATCCGTTCTTTAATGGATTTATTATTTTATGTATTACCATTATTATTTGCGGCCTGGTATATTGCAATATCCTCTTACAAGTCTTTTGCAGGTTTTTTTTGTGTTAAATCTCTTCTTGGAGTGCGTATAGGATGGCGTTGAATTCTCTGTGTTGGATTTTCATGGAGGGTGTACCAGATACAAATCAACATTTCCAAAGGGAGCTTTGCTTCAACAATGGGTATGCTCATATATTTGAGCCATCTCGTACACATATGTTCTCCAAGCAATGCTCATTAGGAATATGCATCCTATTCAAATAGTCAACATTTTTATTGACGTCTTACATTGGAATTTTTTAAGACATGAGAAGAAAATATGTGAGATGGGTGGATGTTAATTTGTATGTATGCAAATTGTGTTTGAGTTTGTATTTTTTTTGTTTATAAAATTAAAGTACGAAGAAATAATGAATTGAACAGAGTAACACAATTTAAATTAGTGGTTCTCAACATTCTTCGGTGCCAAGAGAATACATCAGAGATTTGATCATGTCTACATTCTGTCAGATGCTGGTGGGACTTGTTGTACTTCAGTGCTTTAAGATCATCATTTATAGGTTATGTATATATTATTGTATGTGTTGGACACACCTACCACACTTAGAGGGGGGGTGAATGAGTGTGGGGCTCTTTTTCCCAAAACTTCTCTCTTGCACAAAACTCATCAATTAGCATTCAACATTTATTCATTACCCATTGTTGTCATTTATAACCAGTTATATGTTAGCACATATCAGCAACATATATCAACAATATATCATCAACAAGTCATCACCACAAAGAACACAAAGAACACAAGATGTATGTACACTTTTCTTTTTATTACAGACTACAATCCTTGGGGTTTATCAACAACAACTGAATAGAGTACAACTCTACAAGAGCACCAACTCTATATGCAAGACTCAACTTACATTTGCAGCACCAACTGAGATGAGGCAACAATCCTCAATAGATATCAATATGTAAACAGGTACGCGACTTGTCAGTAGTGCAGCCCGTGTGTGCACGCGCCTTGGCTCACTACAGCCCACGTGTGAACATGGCCAGTGTATAATGCAACAAGCATATGCTTCTAAGTAACATGCTCAGATCTTCTGCAACCTGCAATCACTTTCTTTTCTTTTCTGTCTTCATACTAAATCAATATGAATGCTATCTCAATCATGTATAAACTAGTATACCATAGAAATCATGTCACTACTGAATCATAAGAGTACTGCTCACTCCATCAACCAAATCAACCAAACTGAACCACATCATAGAATCCATACCAAGAATTCCCTAAGAATTCACAACACATCAAACAATAGTATCCATCAAGACATTAATGTAACCATACTAGTGTCTCAGTGATAGATCTGAGGCCATAGAATGCAGATCTGGAACCTGCCTCATCATCCAAGAGCTTGGCACTAGCTCAAACAAAAATCTCCATGATTTTATCCACTCCACGCTCCCTGTACATAGTCAGCCCACGCGTACACTCACCCTATACACATCCAACCCACGTGTACATGCACCCTATACAAAGACAACCTGCATGGACATTAGAAAATAGGGTTTGCTGTGAATTCGAGGCTTTTTCCGTCAAGATCTCCGACATTGCCGAAACTTTGATGCGTCCATGAGATCCTCCTCTCGCTCTCTTCCTCAGAATATATATTCAATCATGCTCAAAAGATCCACACCAATAGAATGTTCTCACAAGAAGCTCTCCATCAATACTCCAAAAGATATTCACAAGAAGCTCTCCATTGATCCACAAAAAAGATTCTCACCGAAAATATATATTTTACAAGAGATCCTAGCTTCTTATTTATACTTTTATATTTTAGGTCACTTAACCCATTTTAGGTTACTTAACCCATTTCTAGGTCACTTAACCTATTTTCCTTATTTTAGGGTTAACCACTTTCGTAGATCCATAACTCTCAAACCATGAGGAGTTATGTGACATTCCACATACCACTGAAAATGGCATGTCAAGCACTATCCATCTAGGATAGTTTCACCAACAACTTCATTGATCTTCATCTCATTAATCCGCATGCAAGCATGGGTCCTCCAACCATTCTTCTAGGATAACTCAATCTGTAAAGCATCTTCCCATGAGGGCTTTCACCATAAGGGGACCACTTTGGAGTTCATCCATTTGTGCACCTTATCAACCATGATAAGACAATAATGATTCATATTTGCATCAATTCACCACTGCATCATATATATCAACTATGCATCATGTATCAATGACAACTCATTGATCCATCTTTGATGCAAGAGCATCACCTTTACATCAAGCAAGCCAGCGCGGAGACAATCGGAAAGCTGGACGAGCGCCAACACAAATTTTGAAAATCACCTTGGAAGTTGTTGCGCGATCTTAAATGAGCCATTAAGATGAGGCGCACTCATGTAATGTAAACGGACCTTGAGCCTTTAGCTCTCGTCCTTAGTAGGTAGAAGGCATTTAAGATAGTTAATGTAAAGTAGATAGAATTTAATTCTAGATTAGATTGTTTGAGAGTGCAAGAGGGAAACGGGATATAGACACCCTCATTGTGTATTGTAACATAGATGGGAAGATTATGAGCATTGCTGAGAAGAGAAAGAGCATGCAGAGAGCTGTGTAAGAACACCCATGTACAAATAGAAGAGATTGATTCAAATTCATGGTTTTGTGTTGTTCTCTGTGTATTGATGCTAAATGATATGCTCATAAATGTTTGCTTCCTATTATACATTTTCTTTATATGTTGTGTATATGATTTCATGTTTGAATTGAAGTCTGAGAGGAAGTAGGAGTGTGTTTCAATTGTTTCTCTATCTAAGCCAGAGATTCCTGCAAGGAGTGCAGTCGAAGTGTCTGCAAGGAGTGCGTTGACAGAGGGTTCAGATAGGGTTGCTTTTGTTCTCATTCTCTCAAAGGTGCAATTGGGCACAGGAGCCGTGCAAGGAGTGCGCAGGCCGAGTGAAGTTCAGGGTTACAAACCTAAGTAAGAGTTGAAGGACTGTTGTAGGTGTGCACAGAGTCAAAAGGAGTTTAGCACTTGAAAGTGTCTGAAGGTTGCCGCAAGGAGTGCGAGCAAGAGATTTTCTGAGAGGACACAGAGTTGGTAAAGCTCAAGAGGTATAGGACCTTCGAGTCATCACCAAGGGAAAGCACAGGAAGTTTGTGCCATGGAGTGTTCAAACAGGTGTCGTAGGTTTGCGTGCAGGTGAATGAGTTCCATGGAGGGGAACACTTAGTTATTTCGTAGATTTCACCAAGGAAAGACAGATGGTCGGTATTCTTTGAGGAGAATTCGCAACATCCCAGGAGCCGTGAGATCTCACAAAGGTGCAAGGAAGTTATAGCGCAAGTGTGGAAAGGTTCGAATCTCAGGAGGGTAGAACCGTAGATCCGAGCCGCAAGGGCCGTCGGATTTTCATGTGAAATCGTGCATCGGGGTTTCGTGGGTTGAAGTCCCGTAATACTGCATCAGGAATTGTGATATCACGATACGCGATATCCCGACAGGTAAAGGGAATAGTGTGGGCCACAATGGAGTAGGTGAGTGGACATGTGGCACGCCTTATTGGGGTCTTGCAGCGAGAAGTCCCGATACATATGCATTAGGATTCACGATATTGCGAACTCCAAAATGCCAATGGAGTGAAGGACCGTTGAATAGTCAACTTGCACGTGCATTGGGGTTTTGTCATATCGGGAGTCGGGATTCAGTAAAGTGAGTTGTTTGACATCGCGAGTGGTGAAATCGCGATAGAGAAAACCCCGATAGTAAAGGGTTAGCATTGACTGTATCGACATTCGGGGATTCGAGAGTGCAGCGCTCGACCATTGGATTCGCGAAGTCGCGAGTTCCGATCTCCCGAGTGTAAAGAGGAGATCCCGTGGAGATTTTTGTGGGTGCAGAATTCTCGATAGGGAATTGGAAGAGCCTTAGAGTTCTTCAGGTCATGTATGAGGAAAGATCTTATGAGTCGACGTAGACCTTCCGACCTGCAGGTGTGTTGGGAGGGCGTGGGCATCAAGTGGTATCAGAGCTCAGAAGGGTTCTTTGCTTTTTGTAGCAGAGAAGAGAATTCACCATGCCACCCAGGAGAAGGGACATGTAGACACCCGATCCACCAGAGGATAGGGAAATGTCGCACAGAAGAGGCAGGCAGATGACAGATCCAGCTATGGAGAGACAAATGCGTGATCTCCGAGCAAGACTCAAAGACATGGAGACAACACAAAGACACACAGCCAGTGCAGGGGATCTGAGTGATTCCGAAAGTGAAGTTGAGGCTGAACGTGAAGAGGAAGTTGCAGCCGAAGATGCATCAAACAAACGTTTGATCAGAGCTATTGCCAGGATGGGTGCAAGAGCAAAGATGGACATTCCAATTTTTGAGGGAAACTTGGATGTAGAGGAGCTTCTAGACTGGATTAGAGCTCTAGACACATACTTTGACTATGAAGATGTCGAGGAAGACAAGAAAGTCAAGCATGTTGTCACAAGACTGAAAGGACATGTAGCATTGTGGTGGGATGAACTACAAGCTGATAGACACTGCAAGGGTAAGCAGAAGATCAAGAGCTAGGATCGAATGATCGTGAAGATGAAGGAAAAATTCATCCCCAAGGATTATCAAATTACTCTGTTCAGGAGAATGCAGAACCTAAGACAGAAGCTAATGACAATGAAATAATACACTGAGGAGTTCTATAAACTAAACATCAGGGCAGGTCATCGGGAAAGCGATGATGAAAAAGTTGCCAAGTATATGAATGGCCTGAGATATGATATCCAGGATGAGATGAGCATGGTAACCATATGAACGGTGGAATATGCTTATCATATGGCTCTGAAAGCGGAAGAGAAGCTGAGCCGAAAGCAGAGTCAAAGGGGCCGAGGCAGAAGTCAGCCCAGAGGCAATTCAGTTGCCTAGGATAAATATCAGAAACCCAAGGAGGATTTGAAGTTCGGGTCTAAGCCTAAATGCAAATGAATAGAGAGAGGTGGAACCTCACATAGAGGGCCATATATTGAACAGAGAGGAAAACATACTGAGTAGAGAGGAGATTATGCTGACAACAACACTTTTCCTCATACTAGAGGTAAAGGAAGAGGAAGAGGTGGAGTAATCACATGCTTCACATGTGGAAAGAATGGGCACAAGTCTTATGAGTGTCCAAACAAAAAGAAGGATATTGGGGAAGCTCACATTGCCAAAGCACAGAGGTGGGATGTTGAGGTAGAAGACGCTGAAGGCGGAAGATCGTTGATGATGCAAAAATTCCTTTTGACACCCGAGAAGGAGGTGGAGAGTTCAGTCCAAAGGACCAGACTTTTCAGGACTGCTTGCAAGAACACGGACAAGGTATGCAAGGTCATCGTAGACAGTGGTAGCATGGATAATCTCGTATCTACAAAGATGGTAGAGAAGCTGGAGCTGGAGACCACTGATCATCCAAGCCCATACAGAGTTTTGTGGCTACAAAAAGGACACCAGGTAACTATCACTAAACAATGCTTGGTTGAATTCAAGATAGGAGGATATAATGATAAGATCTTATGTGATGTCATTCCTATGGATGTTTGTCATCTATTGCTGGGTAGACCATGGCAATATGATAGGAATGTGATTCATGATGGGAGAATGAACACATACACCCTAGAGAAGAATGGGAGGACACACATGTTGCTTCTGATTAAGGATAAGGAGGTGAAACTAGGAGTAAGCAACATTGTACTTCTCATGAGTGGGAAGGAAATCCTTAATGAGGTTAAGAAGAAGGAGGATCCACAGTTTATTGTGGTCAAAAAACCGAAGATTGTTCTGACTAGCACAAGGGTGGATGATTTACCAGAAGAAGTTCGGGAACTGCTGGAAGAGTTCGCTGACATCATAGTGGATGAAATACCTTGTTCATTGCCACCGATCAGGAGTGTGAGTCATCATATTGATCTCATACTAGGAGCCAGTTTGCTGAACAAAGCAGCGTACAGGTTGATGCCACAAGAGAATGAAGAGGTTAAAAGGCAAGTCTAGGATTTGATGGGCAAAGGTTTGGTCAGAGAAAGCTTGAGTCCGTGTGCTGTTCCAACAGTACTCAGTCTGAAGAAAGACGGAGGCTGGAGGATGTGTACTGATTCAAGGGCGATTAATAAGATAGCCATCAGGTACAGATTTCCATTGCCGAGGATGGATGATCTGATGGATTGCTTAAGTGGAGCAAAGTATTTTTCAAAGATTGATTTGAAAAGCAGTTATCATCAGATCCGCATGAGAGAAGGTGATGAATGGAAGACAACATTCAAAACAAACGAAGGGTTGTATGAATGGCTTGTTATGCCGTTTGGTTTAACAAATGCGCCAAGTACCTTCACGAGGTTGATGAACGAAGTCCTGAGGGAGTTCATCAGGAAATTTGTCATTGTGTATCTGGATGACATACTGATTTACAGTAAGTCAGTGGCAGAGCATTTGAAGCATTTGGCCAAAGTGATGCAGAAACTACAGCAGGAGAAGCTGTTGATAAATATGAAGAAGTCCTAATTCATGAAGACAGAGCTCATTTACTTGGGATTTGTTATTTCTGCAAATGAGTTGAGGATGGATCCAGATAAGGTGGAAGTGATCAAGAATTGGCCATCATCGAAGAATATTTTCGAGGTGAGAAGTTTTCACAGATTGGCTAGTTTCTACCAAAAGTTCATCAGGAATTTTAGTGGAATTAGCGCAGTGAAGATGGATAAAGTGAAGAAAAGACACAAATATTTTCAATGGACAGAAGAGGCTGAGAGAATTTTTAATCTTTTGAAGAGGAAGATTACGGAACAACCAGTTTTGGTGTTGCCGGATTTTCGAAAAACAATTCAGGTGAAATGCGATGCAAGCGGATTTGCAATCTGGGCAGTCTTGAGTCAAGAAGACAAGCCGATAACGTATTTCAGCGAGAAGTTGAATGAAGAAAAATTGAAGTACTCCACATATGATAAGGAGTTCTATGCTGTCATACAGGCATTAAAGAAATGGAGGCATTACTTGATCCCGAAAGAGTTTGTCTTATACAGTGACAATCATGCACTACAGTTTGTGACTCAACAGGAAACGTTGAATCAAAAACATGTCAAATGGGTTGAGTATATGCAGAATTTCACTTTTGTGATTAAACATATTTATGGTACTGCTAACAAAGTTGTTGATGCTTTGAGCAGGAAGTGTTTGCTGTTGCAGGAGTTCAGAGTCAAAACGCTAGGTTTTGATGATCTCAGGGACATGTACATAGATGATCAGGATTTTGGAGAGGTGTATGAAGCAGCTGAGAATACAGTTCTCAGAGATAGAAGCCAGTGGGCCGAGTACATGATCCAGGAAGGATTGTTGTTTAAGGGCAATCAACTGTGTATTCCGAAATGCTCCATGAGGGAGAACTTGCTGAAGGAGAAACACAGTGGAGGATTGGCAGGGTACTTTGGTCACGACAAGACGTTCGCAAAGTTGAACGAGTCATATTTTTGGCCGAGAATGTGAGTAGATGTGAAGAGATTCGTGGACAGATGCAAAATTTGCTAGCATTCAAAGGGAAGAAAGAAGAATGCGGGGTTTTTTCAACCATTGCCCATACCAGAGAGGCCATGTGATGCAATTAGCATGGATTTTGTATTGGGTTGCCAAGAACACAAAGAGGTGTTGATTCAATCTTTGTGGTGGTGGATAGATTTTCCAAAATGGCACACTTCATTCCATGTCAGAAAACCAGTGACGCAACTCACATTGTGAACCTGTTTTTCAAAGAGGTCATTCGACTTCATGGGTTGCCGAGAAGTATAGTTTCGGATCGAGATACGAAATTCATAGGGCATTTTTGGAGGACCTTATGGAAGAAGCTGGGAACTAACTTGGCATTTAGTTCATCTTATCATCCTCAGACCGATGGACAGACAAAGGTGGTCAACAGAAGTTTGGGAGACCTGCTGAGAAGCTTGGTGACAGAACACCACAACCAGTGGGACAACATATTACCACAGGCAGAGTTTGCATATAATGAATCAGTTAATAGGAGCACAGGGCAGAGTCCATTCCAGGTTGTTTATGGCGTGCAGCCGAGAGGAATTTCTGAATTGAAGGATTCAGAATAGATTGCGACTAGGAGCGCTAGTGCAGAAGAGTTCGCAGAAGCGATGAAGGAACTTCGCAGCCGGGTGAAGGAGCGGTTGCAGAATTCAAGTTAGGAGTACAAGCGCAGAGCTGATCAACATAGAAGAAAACTTCAATTTGAGGTTGGTGATCTGGTTCTGGCACATTTGAGGAAGGAAAGGTTCCTGAGAGGAACGTATAATAAGTTGAAAATGAAGAAAATCGAACCATGTAGGGTCTTGAGGAAATTTGGGGCAAACGCTTATGAGATTGAATTACCTGATGGGATCGAAATTTCTCCGATATTCAATATCTCTGATTTGTACCCATATAAAGTTGAGGAAATAGAGACTGGAGATGAGCATCCAGAGATCCAGTGGACAAAACAGATACCAATTGCAGATAAGCCATAGATGGAGTGCATACTAGATAAGAGAGTAAGCAAGAGGACCAGATAGAAGAAATACTTTGAGTATCTGGTCAGATGGAAGAACCATCCAGTTGAAGATGCCAGCTGGGAGATTGAAGTGGAGATTCAGAGGCATGGACAAACTGTGCGTGAGCTCATGGACAAGATCCCATGAAAGTTTTCAAGCCGAGGAGTATGATGCAAGAGCATTGCCTTTACATCAAGCGAGCCAGCGCGGAGACAATCGGACAGCTGGACGAGCGCCAACATAAATTTTGAAAATTACCTTGGAAGTTGTTGCGTGATCTTAAATGAGCCATTAAGATGAGGTGCACTTGTGTAATGTAAATGGACCTTGAGCCTTTGGCTCTCATCCTTAGTAGGTAGAAGGCATTTAATATAGTTAATGTAAAGTAGATAGAATTTAATTCTAGATTAGACTGTTTGAGAGAACAAGAGGGAAACGAGATATAGACACCCTCATTGTGTATTATAATATAGATGGGAAGATTATGAGCATTGCTGAGAAGAGAAAGAGCATGCAGAGAGCTGTGTAAGAACACCCATGTACAGATATTTGGATTAATAGAAGAGATTGATTCAAATTCATGGTTTTGTGTTGTTCTCTGTGTATTGATGCTGAATGATATGCTCATAAATGTTTGCTTCCTATTATACATTTTCTTTATATGTTGTGTATATGATTTCATGTTTGAATTGAAGTCTGAGAGGAAGTAGGAATGAGTTTCAATTGTTTCTCTATCTGAGCCAGAGATTCCTGCAAGGAGTGCAGTCGAAGTGTCCACAAGGAGTACGTTGACAGAGGGTTCAGATAGGGTTGCTTTTGTTCTCATTCTCTCAAAGGTGCAGTTGGGCACAAGAGCCATGTAAGGAGTGCGCAGGCCAAGTGAATTTCAGGGTTGTGAACCTTAGTAAGAGTTGAAGGACTGCTGCAGGTGTGCGCATAGTCAAAAGGAGTTCAACACTTGAAAGTGTCTGAAGGTTGCCGCAAGGAGTGCAAGCAAGAGAGTTTCTAAGAGGAAGCAGAGTTGGTAAAGCTTAGGAGGTATAGTACGTTCGAGTCATCACCAAGGGAAAGCACAGGAATTTTGTGCCGTGGAGTGTTCAAACAGGCATCGTAGGTTTGCGTGTAGGTGAATGAGTTCCGTGGAGGGGAACACTTAGTTATTTCGTAGATTTCACCAAGGAAAGATGGATGGTCGGTATTCTCTGAGGAGAATTCATGACATCCCAGGAGCCGTGAGATCTCACAAAGGTACAAGGAAGTTATAGTGCAAGTGTGGAAAGGTTCGAAGCTCAAGAGGGTAGAACCGTAGATCCGAGCCACAAGGGCCGTCGGATTTTCATGTGAAATCGTGCATCGGGGTTTTGTGGGTTGAAGTCCTGTAATACTGCATCAGGAATAACGATATCATGATACGCGATATCCCGACAGCTAAAGGGAATAGTGTGGGCCACAGCGGAGCAGGCGAGTGGATAGGTGGCACGCCTTATCGGGGTCTTGCAGTGAGAAGTCCCGATACATATGCATTAGGATTCACGATATTGCGAACTCTGAAATGCCGATGGAGTGAAGGACCGTTGAATAGTCAACTCGCACATGCGTCGGGGTTTCACCATATCGGGAGTTGGGAGTCGGTAAAGTGAGTTGTTTGACATCGCGAGTGGCGAAATCGCAATAGATAAAACCTCGATAGTAAAGGGTCAGCGTTGACTATATCGGCATTCAGAGATTCGAGAGTGCAGTGCTTGACCATTGGATTCGCGAAGTCACGAGTTCCAATCTCCCGAGTGTAAAGAGGAGATCTCATAGAGATTGCTATGGGTGCAGAATTCCCAATAGGGAATTGGAAGAGCCTTAGAGTTCTTCAGGTCGTGCATGAGAAAATATCCTGTGAGTCGACGTAGACCTTCCGACCTGCGGGTGTGTTGGGAGGGTGTGGGCATCAATCTTCATCAATGCATCATATCAATGATCCATATTTATCAATTGGTTTCCACTTGGACATATATCATTCTCATTAAGGGAATCATATCAATGATCCATGTTTATCATTTGGTTTCCACTTGGACATCTATCATTCTCATCAATCCATATTCATTATTCATCAATCATCAATCAATCAATTACTTGACATAAATCAATGACATCAATCAAACCAAACCATTTACATCAATGACATATGATCCAACAGTCTCCCAAATAATCAAACCATTGGCATCAATGACAACATGATCCAACAATCTCCCCCTTTGGCATTGATGGAAATACCAACATTGATCTCAACTCTAATTACCAATTATTGATGTCAACATGTAGACTTTACATCAATGACATATGATCCAACAATCTCCCAAATAATCAAACCATTGGCATCAATTACAACATGATCCAACAATCTCCCCCTTTGGCATTGATGGCAATACCAACATTGATGTCAAATCTAATTACCAATTATTGTTGTCAACATGTAGACAAGGTATTCTATTCATCAATAGTCAATGTGACTATCTCTCCACATCAATCTCTCCCATCAATAGACATCAATCACATCAATGTGATTATCTCTCCCCCTTTGACATCAATGGCAAAGGGCCATTGTCCTCTTGGGGTTACTCCCCATGTCTTTTTGTTGTTGTATAATCTCTCCCCTTTTGAACACGGGATATCAATCTGATGTAACGTTGAAAATACATCAAACATACTCCCCCTATGACCATCGTCCCCCCTGGAATTATGCCTCTATTCTCTTTCTTCAAATATAGGTCTCTTTTCTAGGTATGTATCTGATAAATATCTCCTCCTAGAATCATGGGAAGAAGAATGAATCCCCCTAAGGGTATGTCTCCCCCTATCTTCTCTGCAAGATGAACAATATGCTACCATATGACGATCCTTGGACCTGTTCATGCATCAAACTTGTGTTGTACCATTCATCATGAAACAAAATATATGTCAACAATGGAATAGAGAATCATGAACAATATATCCGCCAAGTGCATCATGTACCAAAATGTGCCCACCATGCACAACACCCATGTACATCAACCATGTACATCAACAATGTGCCAAAAGATATCATCCATGAAATGTATCCACCATATGCCAACATGTGCATCTACCAATATTCCAACA